>WNWK01002672.1:0-199601 GCA_009830355.1 Cherax destructor
AAATCAGAATGGGGGCATGTCTCAAGGGTGTTCCAAAGGGGTCATTTTTGGCCCCCTGTTGTTTACAATTTACATAAACGACATAGATGAGGGAATAAATAGCAACATAAGCAAATTTGCTGATGACACCAAAATAGGCCTTCCAATTCATTCTAATGAGGACATTAGAAGACTCCAGGATGATTTGAATAGACTGATGCAGTGGTCGGAGAAGTGACAGATGCAGTTTAATGTAGACAAATGCAAAGTTCTAAATGTTGGGGACAATAACATGCAACATATAAACTGAATAATGTAAATCTTATTACTTGTGACTGCGAGAAGGATTTAGGAGTTCTGGTTAGTAGTAATCTGAAACCAAGACAACAGTGCATAAGTGTTCGCAATAAAGCTAACAAAATCATTGGCTTCATATCTAGAAGTATAAATAATAGAAGTCCTCAGGTTGTTCTTCAACTCTATATATCTTTGGTTAGGCCTCATTTAGATTATGCTGCACAGTTCTGGTCACCGTATTACAGAATGGATATAAATGCACTGGAAAACGTACAGAGGAGGATGGCAAAGTTGATCCCATGTATCAGAAATCTTCCCTATGAGGATAGACTGAGGGCCTTGAATCTGCACTCTCTAGAAAGGTGTAGAATTAGGGGGGATATGATTGAGGTGTATAAATGGAAAACAGGAATAAACAAAGGGGATGTAAATATCGTGCTGAAAATATCCAGCCAAGACAGGACTCGCAGCAATGGTTTCAAGTTGGAAAGTTCAGATTCAGGAAGGATATAGGAAAGCACTGGTTTGCAAAGAGTTGTGGATGAGTGGAACAAACTCCCGAGTACCGTCATAGGGCTGGGACGTTGTGTAGTTTTAAAAATAGGTTAGATAAATACATGAGTGGGTGTGGGTGGTGTGAGTTGGACCTGACTAGCTTGTGCTACTAGGTCGGATGCCATACTAATTCCTTAAGTGGAAGTGACCTGACTACCTGGAGAGGGTTTACTCCAGGTGGGGTGCGGTTGGGTGTGAGTTGGTCCTGATTAGCTTGTGCTACTAGGTCAGATGCAGTGCTCCTTCCTTAAGCGAGGAGTGTTAGGTACTCACCAGGATAGCGAGGAGTGTTAGGTACTCACCAAGATAGCGAGGAGTGTTAGGTACTCACCAGGATAGCGAGGAGTGTTAGGTACTCACCAGGATAGCGAGGAGTGTTAGGTACTCACCAGGATAGCGAGGAGTGTTAGGTTCTCACCAGGATAGCGAGGAGTGTTAGGTACTCACCAGGATAGCGAGAAGTGTTAGGTACTCACCAGGATAGCGAGGAGTGTTAGGTACTTACCAGGATAGCGAGGAGTGTTAGGTACTCACCAGGATAGCGAGGAGTGTTAGGTACTCAGCAAGATAGCGAGGAGTGCTAGGTACTCACCAGGATAGCGAGGAGTGTAAGGTACTCACCAGGATAGTGAGGAGTGTTAGGTACTCTTCAGGATAGCGAGGAGTGTTAGGTACTCACTAGGATAGCGAGGAGTGTTAGGTACTCACCAGGATAGCGAGGAGTGTTAGGTACTTACCAGGATAGCGAGAAGTGTTAGGTGATCACCAAGATAGCGAGAAGTGTTAGGTACTCACCAGGATAGCGAGAAATGTTAGGTACTCACCAGGATAGCGAGTACGTAGTGTTAAATACACACCAGGATAGCGAGCAGCGCTAGGTACTCACCAGATAGCGAAGAGTGCTAGGTACTCACCAGGATAGCGAGGAGTGCTAGGTACTCAATAGGATAGCGAGGAGTGCTAGGTACTCACCAGGATAGCGAGGAGTGCTAGGTACTCACCAGGATAGCGAGGAGTGTTAGGTACTCACCAGGATAGCGAGGATTGTTAGGTACTCACCAGGATAGCGAGGAGTGTTAGGTTCTCACCAGGATAGCGAGGAGTGTTAGGTACTCACCAGGATAGCGAGAAGTGTTAGGTACTCACCAGGATAGGAGGAGTGTTAGGTACTCACCAGGATAGCGATGAGTGTTAGATACTTACCAGGAGAGCGAGGAGTGCTAGGTACTCTCCAGGATTGCGAGGAGTGTTAGGTACTCAGCAGGATAGCGAGGAGTGCTAGGTACTCACCAGGATAGCGAGGAGTGTAAGGTACTCACCAGGATAGCGAGGAGTGTTAGGTACTCATCAGGATAGCGAGGAGTGTTAGGTACTCACCAGGATAGCGAGAAGTGTTAGGTACTCACCAGGATAGCGAGAAATGTTAGGTACTCACCAGGATAGCGAGAAATGTTAGGTACTTACCAGGATAGCGAGTACGTAGTGTTAAATACACAACAGGATAGCGAGCAGCGCTAGGTACTCACTAGGATAGCTAGGAGTGCTAGGTACTCACTAGGATAGCGAGGAGTGCTAGGTACTCACTAGGATAGCGAGGAGTGCTAGGTACTCACCAGGATAGCGAGGAGTGCTAGATACTCACCAGGATAGCGAGGAGTGTTAGGTACTCACCAGGATAGCTAGGAGTGTTAGGTACTCACCAGAATAGCGAGGAGTGTTAGGTACTCACCAGGATAGCGAGAAGTGTTAGGTACTCACCAGGATAGCAAGAAGTGTTAGGTACTCACCAGGATAGCGAGAAGTGTTAGGTACTCACCAGGATAGCGATAAGTGTTAGGTACTCACTAGGATAGCGAGAAGTGTTAGGTACTCACCAGGATAGCGAGAAATGTTAAGTACTCCCCAGGATAGCGAGTACGTAGTGTTAAATACACACCAGGATAGCGAGCAGCGCTAGGTACTCACCAGGATAGCGAAGAGTGCTAGGTACTCACCAGGATAGCGAGGAGTGCTAGGTACTCACTAGGATAGCGAGGAGTGCTAGGTACTCACCAGGATAGCGAGGAGTGCTAGGTACTCACCAGGATAGCGAGGAGTGCTAGGTACTCACCAGGATAGCAAAGAGTGTTAGGTACTCACCAGGATAGCGAGGAGTGTTAGGTACTCACCAGGATGGCGAGGAGTGTTAGGTACTCTCCAGGATAGCGAAGAGTGTTAGGTACTCACCAGGATAGCGAAGAGTGTTAGGTACTCACCAGGATAGCGAGGAGTCTTAGGTAATCACCAGGATAGCGAGGAGTGTTAGGTACTCACCAGGATAGCGAGAAGTGGTAGGTACTCACCAGGATAGCGAGGAGTGTTAGGTACTCACCAGGAAAGCGAGGAGTATTAGGTACTCACGAGGATAGCGAGGAGTGTTAGGTACTCACCAGGATAGCGAGGAGTGTTAGGTACTCACCAAGATAGCGAGTAGTGTTAGGAACTCACCAGGATAGCGAGGAGTGTTAGGTACTCACCAGGATACCGAGGAGTGTTAGGTACTCACCAGGATAGCGAGGAGTGTTAGGTACTCACCAGGAAAGCGAGAAGTGCCGAGTACTCACCACAATAGCCAGAAGAGGTGGCAGGTTGATGATCCATTCAAGGCTTTCAACTGGGACGATCCAGCAGTGAGTGTTATGGTGACCAAGTCCACGTGAGACACTGTAGATGGTCAGTGGTATCAGCGGAAACCCTGTGAATTAGAGGTACAGTGATGAACAGCAGCAGCACCAGTGTACGGAGGTACTGCAGCACCAGTGTACGGAGGAACAGCAGCACCAGTGTACAGAGGTATAGCAGCACCAGTGTATGTAGGTACAATGAGTTACAACAACACCCCTCTTCAAGGGGGGCTCATTGTAGTGGTGAAGAGGCTCTTGGTCTGAGGAATTGGACCTTTTGGTCTTTTTCCTCAGACCGAACCTAATTACCCACAATCCTCCCTTCCCTATCGCATCCTCCCCTTTCCCCCCCTTCCTCCCCCTCCCCTTTTCCTCGTCCTGTTTGGAGCCTCTGGGATCCTTCCCTCCTGCATTATGGTTTCTAGGTAGGGGGAAGTGTACCGTGGTTCATCACGCTCTGTGAGGCTCCTCGAGTGTGGTGTAGTTCACTGTGGAATCTGGATAATCTGGAGGCACCCTGCTCCCTTCCCGGATTTCTGAGCAGTGGGAGGGATGTCTTGCAGGAGACCAGTGTATTTCCAGAGGCTGCCTATCGGTTCTCGGAGGTGGCAGCCGAAGGAATTGCTTTATGGCGGGTTTCAGACCGCCTTCTCTTTTGTCTGTTGAGGCAGCTCGGTAGATGTGAGGTTGCTATCCCGGAGCACTGGTTAACTGGCGTGATGGGTAGGGTATGGCAGGGGTTCCACGCTGCATTTGCACTATTTGTGGTCTCGAGGTCCTCTCGGATGGGGAAGGAACTTACGGCCCTTTCATTCCTTCTAGTGACTGTCCCTCTTTTTTTTTCTTTCCTTCTTTCTTTTTTTTCTTAAAATAATAAGAAAGAAGTCCCATCATCATGGAGTCTTCGTTCCATGATAACCCTCCTCCTCCTAGGCCCTTTATTTTGTTACCACATCCTGTTCTGACCCAGCTTCGTTATTGGACCATTCTTCAGACTCTTCCCATATCCCTGTACCTTCTGCTGGTGACGCTTCTTCACCAGCAGAATATTGTGTGACAGTTTTTGGACCGCCCACCTACCTTGGGTCGGGCCTCCTGTGGTACTATGCCTAAACGTTACAGACCATTTACTGACTATGATTCTTCAATGTCTCACGACACTCACTTCCTTTACACACCATGTTTAAAAGTACACAGTGGACTAAATTCTTTTCCCTTGAACCAGCATCTCCAACTGATTATCTTTCTGACCATAGTATTGGTAAAGCTCTTTAACGACATATTGGCTAAATACTGCAGATCTGTGATGGAGTGCCCGGTCTGCGGTGCCGCGGAACATACTGATCATCTTGCAGTCTCTCCCCACGTGTCTCAATTGCAATGAACCTTATCCTTCTTTTTCCCACCATTGTCAGGTCTATCGTAATGAATGATAAATCCATTGTCTTTGGGAGAGCAAAGGCCTTACTTATGCTATGGCTGTCTCTCGGCTCCACCTTCAGGGGAATCTTCCTCGTATCCTTTATTCGCGAGTTGCTAGGAGACCTCCAACCTTAGCGGTCTCCCCACCTACCAACTCTTCTGGTGTTGTGTCTTCTGGGGTCACCCCCCATCTCTAATTATTTTGTAATTTTACCCTCTGAAACCCCCACCTCCTTACCTACTTCCACCTCTACTTCTTGCCTGCTACTTTCTCCTCTTCTGCCCAAGTTACCTTCCTACCTCCTTCCTCTCCTGTTCCACCGCAGGAACAGGCCCTCTCAGACCTCTTTGGTTCCCTTCATAGTCTCCCCAATCTCTACTTGCTCTACCTGTCTCTGAAATCATGGTATCGGCATCTTCCTTATCCACTGAGACACTTGACGCTATCTCCAACTATATTGCGGAGACGAAACCCTCGATGTTCACCGACGCGCCTCCTTCTACCCTTTCTTATTTTTCATGACCCTCACAGCAATCTTTTCCTTCACAGCATTCTGATTCCTCCTTGCTTACATGCTTACCGTTGCCTCCACACATTGACTTCACTGGCCCTAATAGCCCATAGATTTTATTGCTTCTAATTTTTAGCATACCTGTCTTTGTAAATAATGACATATTTACAATGGAATATTCGTGACCTCGAGGGTAATCGGGGAGAGCTCCAGGTGTTGCTCTCCTAGTTTTCCCCAGTATGTGTCGGTTACAAGAGCATAAAAATAATTCATCTGTTATTCCTCCTGTTTCAAGCTATGTGCTGTTACATTCTGATGATCCCTTTCCTGATAATTCATGTAATGAGAGCGCGTTTCTTGTTCGCGTTGGTATTCCGTATCAACAGGTCTTTGTTCATTCTCTGCTGCATTATACTTCAGCCCGTATTTATTTGCACAGATGGTATACAGTTTGTGCTCTATACATTTACCCTTCCTGTGCATTCTGTATCTCGGATGTTGCGTTCATGATCTCTTCTTTACTGCCGACCATCTTGTTAGGTGATTTTAACACTCATCATCATCTTTGGGGAAGGTCCCACTGTGACTCTCGTGTTGATCAGTTGGAGACTCTTCTCACTTCTCATCCTCTTCATGTTTTAAATACGGGTGCTCCCACCCATTCTGACTCTTGCACTCAGTCTCTCTCTTGCATTGATCTTTCTATCTGCTCCTCGTCAATCGCACTTGATTACACTTGGTCTTTTCTTACTTACTTCTACTACGTATTCCAGACCACTTCGTATCCCTCGTTGGCAATTTGGACGAGCGAATTGGGACTTATACTCTCATCTTACCGCTCTTTGTGAGGACCCTTCTTCGTCCTTTATTGATGAGATCGTTCACCAGTTTTCGACCTTAGTTTTGACTGCAGCATCACGTTCTGTTCCTTAAACCTCAGGCAGACATTCTCAGACATGCGTGCTTTGGTGGTCTCCCGTGTGTGCCCGTGCGGTGCATTTAAAACACGCTGCATGGGGCTGTTATCGGTATAATCGGACCTCGGATCGTCTCTTGGATTTTAAGTGGACAAGGACAGTCTCTCACCACATCATACGCGATGCTAAACGCACTTGTTGGCAAGAATATGTGTCTACCATTATCTCAACTTCCCCTATGTGTGCGTTTTGGAAGAAGGTACGGAAGTTGTGTGGCAATTACACTCTGGAACTAGCTCCTGTTTGCGGGTTGCTGATGTTAGTGTTGCGAAACCTCTAGAGGTTGCCACGGAAATCGGAAACTATCTTGTTCGTGTCTCCCAAGGACTTCACCTCTGTCCTTCATTTCTCGCGTCTAAGTCTACTAAAGAGCAATTGTCCTTGGATTTATCTTCTAATTGAATTTTATTTTTTATTAACACATCGGCCGATTCCCACCAAGGCAGGGTGGCCCGAAAAAGAAAAACTTTCATCATCATTCACTCCATCACTGTCTTGCCAGAAGGGTGCTTTACACTACAGTTATAAAACTGCAACATTTACACCCCTCCTTCAGAGTGCCGGCACTGTACTTCCCATCTCCAGAACTCAAGTCCGGCCTGCCGGTTTCCCTGAATCCCTTCATAAATGTTACTTTGCTCACACTCCAACAGCACGTCAAGTATTAAAAACCATATGCCTCCATTCACTCCTATCAAATACGCTCACACATGCTTGCTGGAAATCAAGCCCTCGCACACAAAACTTCCTTTACCCCCCCTCCAACCTTTCCTAGGCCGACCCCTACCCCGCCTTCCCTCCACTACAGATTTATACATCTCGAAGTCACTCTGTCTCGTTCCATTCTCTCTACATGTCCAAACCACCTCAACAACCCCTCCTCAGCTCTCTGGACAATCCGTTTTGGTAATCCCGCACCTCCTCCTAATTTCCAAACTCCGAATTCTCTGCATTATATTCACACCACACATTGACCTCAGACATGACATCTCCACTGCCTCCAGCCTTCTCCTCATTGCAACATTCATCACCCATGCTTCACACCCATATAAGAGCGTTGGTATAACTATACTCTCATACATTCCCTCTTTACTTCCATGGACAAGGTTCTTTGTCTCCACAGACTCCGAAGTGCTCCACTCACCCTTTTCCCCTCATCAATTCTATGATTCACCTCATCCTTCATAGACCCATCCGCCGACATGTCCACTCCCAAATATCTGAATACATTCACCTCCTCCATACTCTCTCCTCCAATCTGATATCCAATCTTTCGTCACCTATTCTTTTTGTTATCCTCATCACCTTACTCTTTCCTATATTCACTTTCAATTTTTTCTTTTACACACCCTACCAAATTCATCCACCAACCTCTGCAGCTTCTCTTCAGAATCTCCAAAGCACAGTGTCATCAGCAAAAGCAACTGTGACAACTCCCACTTTGTATTTGCTTCTTTATCTTTTAGCCCAACACTTTTCCAAGACCCTCGCATTCACTTTCTTACAACCCCATCTATAAATATATTGAACAACCACGGTGACATCACACATCCTTGTCTAAGGCCCACTTTTACTGGGAAATAGTCCCTTCCCTCCTACACACTCTAACCTGAGCCTCACTATCCTCATAAAAACCCTTTACTGCTTTCAGTAACCTTCCTCCTATTCCATACACCTGCAACATCTGCCACATTGCCCCTATCTACCCTATCATACGCCTTTTCCAAATCCATAAATGCCACAAAAACATCTTTACCCTTATCCAAATACTGTTCACCTATATGTTTCACTGTAAACACTTGGTCTACACACCCCCTACCTTTCCTAAAGCCCCTTGTTCATCTGCTATCCTGCTTTCTGTTTTACTCTTAATTCTTTTAATAATAACTCTACCATACACTTTACCAGGTACACTCAACAGACTTATTCCCCTATAATTTTTGCACTCTCTTTTGTCCCCTTTGCCTTTATACAAAGGAACAATACACGCTCTCTGCCAATCCCTAGGTACCTTACCCTCTTCCATACATTTATTAAATAATAGCACCAACCACTCCAAAATTATATCCCCACCTGCTTTTAACATTTCTATCTTTATCCCATCAATCCCAGCTGCCTTACCCCTTTCATTCTACCCACTGCCTCACGAACTTCCCTACACCCACAACTGGCTCTTCCACACTCCTACAAGATGTTATTCCTCCTTGCCCTACACACGAAATCACAGCTTCCCTGTCTTCATCAACATTTAACAAATCCACAAAATATTCTCTCCATCTTCCCGATACCTCTAACTCTCCATTTAATAACTCTCCTCTCCTATTTTTAACTGTCAAATCCATTTGTTCTCTAGGCTTCCTCAACTTATTAATCTCATTCCAAAACTTTTCTTATTTTCAACAAAATTTGCTGATAACATCTCACCCACTCTCTCATCTGCTCTCTTTTTACATTGCTTCACCACTCTTTTAACCTCTCTTTTTCTCTCCATATACTCTTCCCTCCTTGCATCACTTCTACTTTGTAAAAACCTCTCATATGCTAACTTTTTCTCCCTTACTACTCTCTTTACATCATCATTCCACCAATCGCTCCTCTTCCCTCCGCACCCACTCGCCTGTAACCACAAACTTCTGCTGAACACTCTAACACTACATTTTTAAATCTACCCCATACATTTTCGACCCCATTGCCTACACTCTCACTAGCCCATCTATCCTCCAATAGTTGTTTATATCTTACCCTAACTGCCTCCTCTTTTAGTTTATAAACCTTCACCTCTCTTTTACTTACTGATTCTATTTTCCTTGTATCCCATCTACCTTATACTCCCACTGTAGCTATAACTAAAAAGTGATCTGATATATCTGTAGCCCCTCTATAAACATGTACATCCTGAAGTCTACTCAACAGTCTTTTATCTATCAATACATAGTCCAACAAACTACTGTCATTACGCCTACATCATATCTTGTATACTTATTTATCCTCTTTTTCTTAAAATATGTATTACCTATAACTAAACCCCTTTCTATACAAAGTTCAATCAAAGGGCTCCCATTATCATTTACACCTGGCACCCCAAACTTACCTACTACACCCTCTCTGCATGTTTCTCCCACTTTAGCATTTAGGTCCCCTACCACAATTACTCCTCATTTGGTTCAAAAGTTCCTATACATTCGCTTAACATCTCCCAAAATCTCTCTCTCTCCTCTACACTCCTCTCTTCTCCAGGTGCATACACGCTTATTATGACCCACTTTTCGCATCCGACCCTTATTTTAATCCACATAATCCTTGAATTTACACATTTATATTCCCTCTTTTCCTTCCATAACTGATCCTTCAACATTATTGATACCCTTCCTTAGCTCTAACTCTGTCAGATACTCCTGACTTAATCCCATTTATTTCTCCCCACTGAAACTCGCCTACCCCTTCAGCTTTGTTTCGCTTAGGGCCAGGACATCCAACTTCTTTTCATTCATAACATCAGCAATCATCTCTTTCTTATCATCCGCACTACATCCACGCACATTCAGACAACCCAATTTTATAAAGTTTTTCTTCTTCTCGTTTTTAGTAGATTTGTACAGGAGAAGGGGTTACTAGCCCATTGCTCCCGGCATCTTAGTCGCCTCATACGACACGCATGGCTTACGGAGGAAAGATTCTTTTCCACTTCCCCATGGACAATAGAGAAAATAAAAGGAACAAGAGCTATTAAGAAAAAGAAGAAAAACCTAGATGTGTGTATGTATATATATGCATGTGTATATATACCTTATATACACATATATATATACCTTTCACTCTACTAGAACTAGAGTACACGCTTTCTGCTTGCCAGTCATCGGCAGCTGGGCCTGATGATATTGATATCCGTATGCTACCACATCTACATTCACCACATCTACATTCTATAGTCCTTATAGTCCAATCTTATTTGGACGCGAGGGGTTCTCCCTCAACAATGGAAATCTGCCATTGTCTTACCGTTTTGCAAACCAGTCACCTCGGGGTTTGATACCTCTCACTATCGTTCCATTGCTCTGACCAGTGTAGTCTGTAAGGTGATGGAACGATTGGTTGAATAGAAGTCTGATATGGTATTTGGAGACTCACAATAGTCTTTCTCCTCACCAATATGGCTTTCACAAGGGCCGCTCTACTTTGGAACCCTTGCTCCACTTAGATACGTATGCGCGAAATGTCCTTTCTAACAAACACTCCATCCTAGCAGTCTTTTTTGATCTTGTAAAGGCATATGACACCACATGGAGGTATAACATTTAAGCCCAAGCCCACTCCTTAGGCCTCCGCAGTAATCTACCAACCTTCCTTGCTGCTTTCTTATCTGACAGACATTTTCGTGTCCGTGTTGGTGCCTCGCTTTCCTCAGACTTTGTTCAGGCCGAGGGTGTCCCACAAGGTTGTATCCTTAGCACTACCCTTTTTTTCTTAGCTATAAATGACCTACCTTCCGTTCTTCCATCGCATATTTGGTTGATACTTTATGTGGATGACTTCGCTAGAGCTCACGCAGGCGCTGACTGTCGCCTGGTAGTGGCCTCCCTTCAGGATGCGATTGACCGAGTTTCCCATTTGGCCACTTCTCATGGTTTTAAATTTTGTAGTACGATAACCCAGTTCATTACCTTCACTAGACGTCCTCTTATCCCAGATATTCTATTATATTTACACGGCTCACGTATTCCAGAATATGATAGTCAAGTTTCTTGGCCTTCTTTTCGATCGCCGGTTGACATGGAAACCTCACATTTTCTGTTTGAAGGCAGCTTGCCATGGTCGGCTGAATCTCCTTAAAATTCTTGCGCATCGTTCATAGGGAGCATATAGCCAAACTCTCCTCCATTTGCATTCCACCTTAGTCTTGTCCAAGCTGTATTATGGCGAACATGTCTATTCTGCGGCTTCTCCTACAACCCAGTGAACTTTTTACTGTGCTCTATGCTGAAGCTGAAGCGAATGTTTCTTCCTTAGCTGATCGTCGTGATGCTTATTGAATTCGTTACTTTGTCTGCGCTCATGACCTTCACATTCCGTCTACGTATAGGTTAGTCACAGACATTAATAAAAGCCCATTATTTGTTCGACTCCCTGCTTACTCCGACCGTTTTCTATTTGTCTTCACTCACTCCGGTCCTCTCTTCAGTTACCTTCCTTGTACGTTCATTTAGCGTCTGCATTTTCCCTCCCCTCCCCCCCTAGGGAGGTTCCAAAGGTTCGTGTCTCTTCTCCAACTACTGCCGTGTGCCAAAGCTCTCCTACCTACGACTGCTTTTCACATTTTTTTGGATCACTTCCAGTCGCATGCACATGCCATTGCTGTTTATACAGATGGTTGTAAATCTTCTGACGGTGTTGGGTTTGTGGCAGTGTTCCCTGACGATGTTGTCCAAGGTCATTTCTTAGACTCGACTAGTATTTTTATTCCGAGTTGTATGAAATCCTCATAGCACTTGTCGTTTGTGATCATTTCAGATTCCCTCAGTGCTTTACAAGCCATTAAACATTTTGATTCCCCTCATCCATTAGTCCTTCGTATTAAACTATGGTTGCACTGTGTTGCTAGCAAAAACAAAGACGTCATTTTCTGTTGGGTCCTGGACACGTTGATGTGCGGGGCAATGAACAAGCGGATGCTGCTGCGACCGTCAGTGGTGCATGATCTTCCGGTTTCCTATAGGGGTATTCCGTTTAGAGATTATTTTCCAGTTATCTCTGCCCGTCTTTGCAGCTATTGGCAACAACGGTGGTCGAACATGCACCATAACAAATTGCACTCTATTAATGGGTATCTCATGGAACGACACCCTATTCCTCTCTGTGAGGTTTGTAGATTGCCCGGTTTACCAGCCAGCTCGCAGTGTTTACCACTCTTACCTTCTCTTCTTGCAGACGGTCCCACCTTTGACTTACGATTCTTTTATTTTTGTCAGCAACTGCTCTACTATACGAACTGACACATAGCCCTTAGCGTCAGCGACTGAACCTTCACTTATTTTCGAGCTTTTCTACCACCAGCGTGTAGCCCTTTTAAGCAGTGCAGAGACTCAATGAGTTACAGTACCACCAGTGTACATTGGTACAGTGAGGTACAACAGCACCAGTGTACAGAGGTACAGTGAGGCATAACACCGCCAGTGGTGATATCATGTACACGTTGAAACATACCTCTCAGTATCGTTATCGGCGGGTGTCGACCATTTTTATGGTATCGATATCGGTTTAAAGCAGCCCGCCGATACTTTCATCGATACTTTTCAAAATAATGAAATATTTTACTTGTTGTTGGATCTGCAAGGTGAATTTAAACCCCCTTGGCTGCAAAAGTTACATTTTTACTCAAAGGTGAAGTTACTACAGTCGTTTATCTCGCGCAAGGTGAAGGTCTACATCTGCTCGTTGGATCTGCAAGGTGAAGGTCTACACCAGCTCGTTGGATCCATTGGAGAAGGATAAGAAGGATGGCAAAGCAATCTGAGAGGCTGTACTTATGCCCACGCTGTTTAACCTGACTGGAAGTGCTGCACAATACCACTGCGATTCATCCTTGGTAAAGGTTTAGGACTTTTCTAGAACGACCTTTAAGAAGTAGTCATGTTCTCCCAGTTTGGGGCTGACACAGGATGGAGAGCATCGTAGAAAGTAAATTAGCTTAGGGAGGGATAGGCTTTATGGCCATCATTGTCGCTGATCCTTGTTTACATCTGCTTGACGTCAAAGATTTTTTCCCAAAATCTCACCCGTAGCCTAAGATAAGCCAATACGAGCTACCAGAGAGATAAAGCAGTCGGATCAATAACTATGACTTCCAGAAGAACAGCTGTGACTTGTTCAATTGAGTGTTTGCTGGAAGACACCAGTTCGCATTTCAAGTGGTTTTAGGAAGGTTCTATAGTCTCTAGATGCTATTTGATAATTATGTTGTCTTATAGATGGAATTCTGTGGTTCCCACTACTGTGCTATCATCCAAGAACCAGATATTGAGTTCTCTGGTCAGTTTCTCGGAGACCTCGTGAGTCAGTTTCGTGTTCTTCAGTGAAGTTTCGAGCCACTGTTGTAGCAAGAGTGGATAAATGGATAGAGTACTGGAATATGATCATTAACAGCTCTTGAGTACAATGTCCTCTGTCGACCGAGTTAAATTTATTTGCAAGGCTCAATTTCATCAAGGACTGTTGACATGTCAGGTTGCTGGTGCAGGAGCATGCTGCACTTGCGGCTTTAAAACCTTGCGAGTTCCTGAGACGAGGTTGCATTGATCTCACCACGATGGCTGCATCATGACTGTTTTCACTGCTGCCCTGGCAACGAAGTGGCATAGGAAGTTGCTAACTGGGGTCGCCGTGATTTCTCCATATTTCCTTTTTTTCAGTGCACTGAGGGAAGTACCCAAAAAAAAATAAAGATCCAAAAGTTTCAGGAACAAACCATGGACAACAAACTGTGGATCGCAGCACCACCAAACTGTGGATCACAACACCACCAAACTATGGATCACAGCACCACCAAACTGTGGATCACAGCACCACCAAACTATGGATTACAGTACCACCAAACAATGAATTACAATAGCAGCAGACTGTAGTTTAGTTCACCCCTGAACTATATGTACAGGTCCACAAAATCAACCTCCACATTCCCCCTTAACTCTCCCTCAGACAATATATACGGTCGTATATTTGCTTTCAGTTCAATAACACTGATAGCCTCACCCCCAACACAGTATTCGTGATAGAGACGCGTCCTCTTGAAGAATTCTCGTCACACTATCAGCATTAAACTAGTGCATTAAAGTAAATAATAATAATAATAATTGAAACATACTAGGATAGATATAATTTTTTTCATTAATAAAGATTTTTATATTTGGACCAAAACTAACTTAAAATCTTACATAACCTCCATTTAACTCATTTTGCTTAGCTAAATTCTGCTATATATATGTAGGTTAAATTTAAATTTCTTTAATATTACTGAAAATCAATGATATAGTATATATTTTATATGTTCAGAGAGATTTCCACTGATTTAGGGGAAAAAAATCATTCTGCTTATTCGGTAGAGAACACCCTCGCTGAATTGGCCAAACCCGCCAATTATATATATGTGTGTGTGTGTGTGTGTCTGTCATGCAGAATAGGTAAAACGTGCGATTTTGGCTTAAATAGCAACCCTCCTCTTGCCGAATAAGGCAAGCGAAAATTTGTATATGCAATAATTTCGCAGAAATCATTCTGATCCTAATGAAAAAAAATATATTTCATTGTGCTTGTTTATTATTAAATTATTGTAAACTTATCTAAAATATATTTAGTTGGATTAGGCTTGCGCTTGTTATAAAAAGGTTAGGTAAGAAATCTAATTTTTTGGCAAAAAAACTGATGCTTGCTGAATGCCACTTGTGATTGGTCCCCATTTTGATTTTACCCTATTCATGCAAACTCCGTTGCTTATTAATCACCCATACCTCTATACATGAGGGAACATTGCACCCTATGCCACTTGTTGCCACTTTTAGCGAAAAGTTTTTCGTGTGTTATACCATCAAAAACCTTACTGAAACCCAAATTAACAGCGTCGTATATTTTATCCTCATCCACTGTCTTGAATACTTACTGAAGAAAACCATTAAATTTTTCAGGGATGAACGACCCCTCATAAATTAAATTTTAATCATCATGGATGTATACCTATTATATCAGTTTTAAATGACTAATAATTTACTTGCTATGGAGGTCAGGCTTATTGGGCGGTAATTTGATGGTAATGCCTTATCCCATGAAATTACATGAGCTGCCGGAGATGTGAAAATGTTCATCAGGACCTAGAGACTTATCTTATTTTTATCTTTCTTAAACAGGCCAATGGGCAGACACGTCTACGAAAGATAAGGTAAACCATAGAATATACGATAAAAAAGGCAAATGTGGAAAGAAAGAAGTTATTTATCGAGGCAGAATAAGAATAAATAAGTTATAATATAACGACAAATTTGAAATAAGACTCAGTTACGTTATGAGGATATTTTAATAAGGTAAATTACACCCTAATGGCTTTTTCAGTCATCATTAAAATATCCCAATACTGCACACAAGTCTTATTTAACTGGGACAAGTGGTACTAAAACTTTTATATGGGTGTAAAAATTTTGCAGCGACGAGGATTCTGGAGATGTCATAGTTAAGAGCAATATATTGTGTCAATAATATGCGGTGAATTAAGAGAATAGGAATTAGAAAACGGTGTGGGATTACCTAAGGAATAATTCAGAGGGCTGAATTATACATCTTGGCTGGTTAAAGAGGATGAATTGGATGACCAAGACAGTATGAAACTCAAGTGGAAGAAATAGGGGCAGGGGGGTCGTCCCTGAAAGGGTTGAAGGGAGGGGTTGGTAAAGAAGGTTTCGAGTGCTGGTGGTTTGGGCATCCAGCAGGAATATGTCAGCGTGTTGGATTGAAGACGAGTTTTATTTTTTAATTTTTGACGTGCCAGTGGAGTGTGAAGGTTACATAATGAAAGGATTCAGGCGAAAACCAGTTAGTAGAGGTGAAATGTACAGTGTCATCTCTCCGTAGACGGTGTATGGATGTTGCAGTTCTGAGGGTCATTTAAACTGTGAGATTTGTGCACTTCTGGCAAGACAGCTGTTACTTAAGTGGCACTAAATGTGTAAGTTTTTGGGTCTTGTTTTCTTGGGAGAAAACCATAGTTAAAAAAATTAAATACCATTTTTAAAAATACTAATGTAATAATAATAATAATAATAATCAATAATAATTAATAATGTCCATGGAGAAGTGGAAAAGAATTCTTCCTCCGTAAGTCATGCGTATCGTAAGAGGCGACTAAAGTGCCGGGAGCAAGAGGCTAGTAACCCCCTTCTCCTGTATACATTACTAAATTAAAAAAAGACCCGCGAAGGGAAGAGAGTGAGTATATATACGAGAGGAGTGGAACCGGGAGTAGTAGAACTAGAGATAGAAATGTAATTATAGAAGAAGTGGAAGTAGTGGTAGTTGTAGTAGTAGTATAAGTGTGCAGCCGTGGCAGAGGTGGTAATATGAAGGTGGTGGTAGTTCTGTTTCATATATGATCGATTAGTTTCAGCTGGACAACATAATAACTTACATTTGTGTAACTACTGTGAGTCTTATTAAAGGATGATGGACATTTACAGGCAGGTAAGCCCAGGATTTCTGAAATATTCATCCAATATGAACTGAACTGCCAGGAGTTGAAACAGTTCTTCAAATCCTTTAAGAGAAAGTTTAACTACCCTTCCACTCCTTGAATCTGCTGTGACTGCTGTGACTGCTGTGACTGCTGTGACTGCCTGCTGTTACCCAAGGTGCTGTACGACCCTTGCAGGTAACACAGCGTGTTTGCTGCCACGATGGAAGACTGCTTTCGAGTCACTGAGGTATTCACCTTTTCAGTGTATATACAATGCGAGATATACAAATCTCGGTGTATATAAACTGAAATATAACCACTTTATAGAGTAATATACAAAGTTTATCTGCAGAACTGTATCATCTTTATTTCCTGTAATAAGTTAGAAACTAAAATTACAATAATATTTGAATTCAGATATAACAAAAATCAGTATATAAATCTGGAGCATTAATTTCGCTACAGTGTGTCCGTTTAGAACTTCAAACAGAACATTGTAAAGCGGTTATGTATGTGTGTTAGCAATTTGTACTCACCTGTATGTACTCGCCTTTATATGGTTACAGGGATCGAGTCTCAGCTCCTGGAACCGCCTCTTTGCTGGCTGCTACCGGGTTTACTCTCTGAACTTTCAGGATCTTTGAGGCACATGATGTGTGCCTCATGTGAAATACTCGGTACCAGGTAGACTCCAGGTAGATAGGCAGGTAGACAATGTTTACCCTGAGTTCGTTCTTCGTGAGCAGAAAATTTTGTCGTCATTGCCCTGCGAGTCCGTACTCCGTTTGTGGTCTTTTTTTCCCCATCCTCAGTCTTCATAACTTTACACTTTGTGATGTTAAATTAAACTCCAGTATCCATTAGTCAGACCGGACTTAAAGCATGTTCAGGTCCATTTGTAGTTCTTGGTCATCATCTGATGGTAGTAATAGTAAACAGAGTAAAGATAGAGGCGACTACAATCAAAAGTTCCGTTCCACAAGGTACAATACTCTCCCATCCTTATCCTCATAACTGACATATACAGAGATACCAGAATTTGCATGACAGTCCATTGAGGACTCTGCAAATCTCCAAGCGGACAGTAATCAAGTCTTTAAATGGGCTTCAGAAAACAATATGAAGTTCAATGATGACAAATTTCAATTACTCCGATATGGAAAACTCCAGGAAATAAAAACTGAATTGGAGTATAAAGCGAATTCCAACCACACAGAGAGGGAAAACTAATGTGAAGGACACGGAAGTGATAATGTCAGAGAATCTCATTTTCAAAGAACACAATATTTCCGTCACATCTGCTAGGAAAATGATAGGATGGATAATGAGAACCTTCAAAACAAGAGATGCCATGCCAATGATGATTCTTTTCAAATCACTTGTTCTCTCTAGGCTGGAATACTGCTGTACACTAACTGCCACTTTCTAGGCAGGCTAAATTGCAAACCTGAAAAATATACAGAAACTTTCACTGCATGAATAAGTACAATAAAGCACCTATATTACTGGGAACAGTTGAAGTCCCTTGATTTGTACTCCATGGAACGCAGGCGAGAAAACTGCATGATAATATAAGTTGGAAAATCTTAGACGGAGAGTCCCAAATCCGCACACGGAAATCACTCCTTACTAAAGCAAAAGACTCTGTATGCTGAGCAACATCTCCCCAATGGAAAGTAGGGGCGCCATGATTACGATGAGAGAAAACATAGTAAGTGTCAGGGGCCCAAGACTGTTCAACTGCTTCCCAGCATACATGAGGGGGATTAATAATAGACCCCTGGGTGTCTTCAAAAGGAAGCTGGACAGGCACCTGAAGTCAGTACCTGAACAGCCGGGCTGTGGTTCGTACGTCTGTTTGCGTGCGGCCAAGCAGTGACAGCCTGGTTGATCAGGCCTGGTTATAGACCGGGCTGCAGGGGTGTTGATCCTCGGAACACCCTCCAAGTATATTCCAGATATCATTAGCTTCACATCATCTGAAAACAGGGACACCTCTGACTATTCCTTCTGTGTGTGTACTCACCTAATTGTACTCACCTAATTGTGGTTGCAGGGGTCGAGACACAGCTCCTGGCCCCGCCTCTTCGTTGTCCGCTACTTGGTGTGTGTTTGTGTGTGTGTGTACTCCCCTATTTGTACTCACCTATTTGTGGTTGCAGGGGTTGAGTAATAGCTCATGGCCCCTCCTCTTCACTGATCGCTACTAGGTCCTCTCTCTCCCTGTTCCATGAGCTTTATCAAACCTCGTCTTAAAACTATGTATGGTTCCTGTCTCCACTACGTCACTTGCCAGACTATTCTACTTCCTGACAACTCTATGACTAAAGAAATACTTCCTAATATCTCTTTGACTCATCTGAGTCTTCAGTTTCTAATTATGACCCCTTGTTTCTGTGATACATCTCTGGAACATCCTGTCTCTTTCCATCTTGTCAATTCCTCGCACAATTTTGTATGTCGTTATCATGTCTTCCCTGACCCTCCTGTCCTCCAGTGTTGTCAGGCCGATTTCCCTTAACCTTTCTTCGTAGGACATTCCCTACGAAGTCTTGTTGCAAACCTTTGCACTTTCTGTAATTTCTAGAAGTGCTTGACCAGGTGTGGGTTCCAAACTGGTGCTGCATTCTCCAGTATGGGCCTGACATACACGGTGTACAGAGTCTTCAACGATTCCTTACTGACATACCGGAACGCTATTCTCAGGTTTCCAGGTGCCCATATGCTGCAGTTATCTGGTTGATGTGCGCCTCAGGAGATGTGCTCGATATTATACTCACCCCAAGATCCTTTTCCTTGAGTGAGGTTTGCAGTCTTTGGCCACCTAGCCTATACTCTGTCTGCGGTCTTCTTTGCCGTTCTCCGATCTTCAAGACTTTGCCTTTGGCGGGGTTAAATTCGAGGAGCCAGTTGTCGGACAAGGCTTGCAGCCTCTCCAGGTCTCTTTTTAGTCCTGCCTGATCCTCATCCGAGTTCATTCTCATTAACTTCACATTAACTTGTCATTCACAAATACCAAAAATAGCACTGGTCCTAGGACTGACCCCATTGGAACCACTCTCGTCACAGGCACCCACTCTGACACCTCGTCACGTACCATAACTCGTTACCTCCCTGTTAGTTATTATTTGATCCATAGTAGTGCCCTTCCTGTTATGCGTGCCAGATCCTCTAGCTTTTCCACTAATCTCTTGTAATAAACTGTGTCGAAGGCCTTCTTGTAGTCCAAGAAGATGCAATCTACCCACCCCTCTCTCTCGTGTCTTACTTCAGTTACCTTGTCATAAAACTCCAGTTGGTTTGTGACACAGGATTTTCCTTCCCTGAAACCGTGCTGGTTGTCGTTTATAAGCTTATTCTGTTCCAGGTGCTCCACCACTCTCCTAATAATCTTCTCCAAGACTTTGCATACTATACACGTCAGTGACACTGGTCTGTAGTTTAGTTACTCGTGTCTGTCTCCTTTCTTAAAAATGGGGACTACATTTGCCGTCTTCCATACCTCAGGTATTTGCCCAGTTGCAATGGATGTGTTGAAAATTATTGTTAGTGGCACACACAGCATCTCTGCTCCCTCTCTAAGGACCCACGGAGAGATGTCCGGTCCCACCGCCTTTGAGGTATTAAGTTCGTTTGTGTGTGCGCGCTTGGTGTGTGTGTGTGTGTGTGTGTGTGTGTGTGTGTGTGTGAATGCACGCTTGCTGTCTGGTATGCACGATGATATATATGTACCCAGTAAAGTTTATAAGTAAGCTTATCTGGTAAACACTGAGGTTCAGAGCTAAGATGAATTGTTGCTTTACTAATGTTGAACCCACACCAGTGTTCCTATGTCTATGTGAACCTTACTGAGGGAATACCTTTAATGTGTTAAACGTCTCAAGACATCCGGATGTTAAGTTTGAAACTTTTTTTTCTGTTTACTGACTGATAAGCTAATTTGTTCACCATCAGATCATCTTGTTAGCAGTAGCTTATTGTTCACCATAGATCATCTTGTTAGCAGTAGCTTATTGTTCACCATAGATCATCTTGTATCAACCACAATGGAAGTAAAATTATAGTTTTTGGAAAATAGATTGATTTTTATTCAAATAAAATTTTTAATTTACGTTGCTATGTAAGGTAATCAGTTATGAGGTGTAATGAGGGTATAATATCAGAATTTTAATTTTAACTTTTATTTATTTTTGCATTCATTGATATATAAATTATTTCATTTTGACTTGCGAATTAATTAATCGGCTCATATGTTACATAATCTACATAAAAAACTGAACTGATCTAACAAGTTAATTTACTCATGATTGAGATTGATTGAGTTTTCAAGTAAATTATTGTTAACAATGAAGAGATTTTTCTTGACATTTAGAGTTTCCAGTTGCCTATATATGAGAGAAAGAATTTTTCGGCTCTGAATCTTAGTATGGTCGTGTCTTTATCCTTTTTATTTCAAATGACTGTAATTTCCATCCAAGTTGAACTGCCAGAGGTACAAGTTGTTTAACCTTAGTCCACGAAAGACATCATCAGTAGTCTACTGCTACTTAAATTTGACTCACACCCATATTTAACTTGACTCTTGCCATTACGATCATCACTGCATCTATTGAGAATTGAGCTCCGACCACTTTTTACACTAAATAACCTAGACTATCATACGCCAGAACACACACATTAGACTATCATAAGCCAGAAAACACACACAAGACTATCATAGACCAGAACACACACACTAGACTATCATACGCCAGAACACACACACTAGACTATCATAGGCCAGAAAACACACACAAGACTATCATAGACCAGAACACACACACTAGACTATCAAACGCCAGAACACACACACACTAGACTATCATACGCCAGAACACATTCACTAGACTATCGTACGCCAGAACACAAACGCTAGACTTTCATTGGGCAGAAAACACACACTAGACTACCATAGGACGGAACACACACTAGACTATCATAGGACAGAAAATACACACTACATTATCAAAGGGAAGAACACACACTAGACTATCATAGGATAGAACGTACACCGTAGCCAGCGTCTCCCAAACTGGTCCTCGGAGCCCTGGGGTCCGCCAGGGTGGTACTGGGGATCCGTGAGCTAAGCTAAAAATTTTAAGAGGCTGCAGTGTATAATGTGTAATTACTCACGATAACGCTGATAAATAGAAATTTTCAGAATTTCAAAGTCGTTTCCAAATCGGAGTAGCCAGAACTGGCATCCAAAGCACTAAGATATTTAATGCCACTCCACATTACATATTTATGTGACCAGAGTTCCTCCCTGCTGTTTTATATATAATCAAAATACAAAAACTGGATGAAAGTGAAGCCTGTTCTACGTTTAACCTGAAATTCGGAACATGGTCAGCAGAGCAGCATCAGCCATCTCGTTAAACGAGTAAGTTTTTTTAATACTGCCATTTATTTAACTGCATACTCAGTTATGCATGTCTCAGTTCAGTGACGAAACTGGGAAAACGAATTTGTTGTTAGTTAAAATCAGCGTGATAGCAGACAGACATTTAAAAAACCTGGAGTCCTTGGGGAAATTAACTTAAACAAAAGGGGTTCTTGGTGGTGAAAAGATTGGGAACGACTGCACTAAACTATCATAGGCCAGAACACACACTGGACTATCATAGGGCAGAACACACAGTAGATTATGAGAGGTAGAACACATACACTAGACTATTATACGCCAGGACACACAGCGGCCGATGGAGGATATGGTGCTTTTAAGATCACCTCAGACGGTAAACCCTCTCGTTTCTGGCTGGTTCACGCTTTCCGTATGGTGAGGTACTGCTAAAGCTTAGGTAAGGTTTGTCAGGAAACAGGACAAGTGTTTCCTGACGCGGGTCTTAGTCATATGATGAGCCGCAGCTGGAGGTGTTAGTCATCTGACCGAGGCCTTCCACTGGCTTACCGGTCCATCGGTATAGAAGGAAGAGTATTATCATACTCACTCTCTCCGAAACTATATTGACTAATAGGCTTAGTCTGTCCCTGAAACACCAACAGAAGGCCAACTGGAGGCAATATACTTACCGTAGACTAACAGAAATCAATGCACTTACCGTAGCCCAACAGGAAATCATACACTTACCGTACACCAACAGGAGGCAGTAAACTTAACGTAGACCAACAGGAGTCAATTCACCTAACATAGACCAACAGAAATCAACAGAAGTCAATACACTTACCGTAGACCAACGGAAATCAGTACTAATACCATAGAGCAACAGCAGGCAGTGATCTTACCCCAGCCAATAAGGTAGAAGATGGTGAGGTTATTCTGCTCAGCGAAGGCAGAGACGAGGAGCTTATGTAGGTAGAAACCTTCACACAGGTACCACATGTAGTTAGTCACACTTGTGTACTTAGTTAGCAAGTTCAGCGTCACGCACCACGCTGGGTTCTGTTCCCAGGAGACACAAGTGTAAGACAAGTGTAAACGCAGGTGTAAATCATGTGTAAGATAGGTTGAAGGCAGGTGTAAATCATGTGTAAGATAGGTTGAAGGCAGGTGTAAATCAGGCGAAAGAGGCATAAGAAATACTTATAAGCTAGACTGGCAGCAGTAAGAATTTGGGAAAGATTCAAAAGACATTTTGATAGACAGGTACAACAGAGTGTATCAGAGAGACACAGGTACAACAGAGTGTATCAGAGAGACACAGGTACACCAGAGTGTATCAGAGAGACACAGGTGCAACAGAGTGTATCAGAGAGACACAGGTACAACAGAGTGTATCAGAGAGACCCAGGTACACCAGAGTGTATCAGAGAGACACAGGTACAACAGAGTGTATCAGAGAGACACAGGTACACCAGAGTGTATCAGAGAGACACAGGTACACCAGAGTGTATCAGAGAGACACAGGTACACCAGAGTGTATCAGAGAGACACAGGTACACCAGAGTGTATCAGAGAGACACAGGTACACCAGAGTGTATCAGAGAGACACGGGTACACCAGAGTGTATCAGAGAGACACAGGTACACCAGAGACACAGAAACACAGTTACACCAGAGACACAGAAGCAAAGGTACACCAGAGACACAGAAACACAGGTACACCAGAGACACAGAAACACAGGTACACCAGAGACACAGAAACACAGGTACACAAGAAACAGAAACACAGGTACACCAGAGACACAGAAACACAAGTACACCAGACACACAGAAACACAGGTACACCAAAAACACAGAAACACAGGTACACCAGAGACACAGATACAGCAGGACATAGATACACAGGTACAGGAGAGACACAAAGATGCAGGTACAGTAGATACATAGGTACACAAGGTACACAGGTACAGGATATGCACAGGCACACCAAAGACCCAGGTACAACAGACACACAAAGACACAGGTACAACAGACACACGAAAACACAGGTACAACAGACACACAAAGACACAGGTACAACAGACACATAAAGCCACAGGTACAACAGACACACAAAGACACACGTACAACAGACACACACAGACACACGTACAACAGACACACACAGACACAGGTACAACAGACACACAAAGACACTGGTACAACAGACATTCAAGGACACAGGTACAACACACATACATAGACACAGGTACAACACACACACATAGACATAGGTACAACACACATACATAGACACAGGTACAACACACATACAAAGACACAGGAACATCAGACATACATAGACACAGGTACAACAGACATACAAAGACAAAGGTATAATATATATATATATAAAGACACAGGTACAACAGACACACAAAGACACAGGTACAACAGACATACAGACACACAGGTACAACAGACACACGAAAACACAGGTACAACAAACACAAAGACACAGGTACAACAGACACACAAAGACACAGGTACAACAGACACACGAAAACACAGGTACAACAGACACACAAAGACACAGGTACAACAGACACACAAAGACACAGGTACAACAGACACATAAAGATACAGGTACAACAGACACACAAAGGCACAGGTACAACAGACACACAAAGACACTGGTACAACAGACATACAAAAACACAGGTACAACAGACATTCAAAGACACAGGTACAACACACATACATAGACACAGGTACAACTACATACAAGACACAAGGATACACATACATAGACACAGGTACAACACACATACAAAGACACAGGTACAACACACATACAAAGACACAGGACATCAGACATACATAGACACAGGCACATCAGACATACAAAGACAAAGGTATAATAGACATATAAAGACACAGGTACAACAGACATACATAGGTACATCAGACATACATAGACACAGGTACATCAGACATACATAGACACAGGTACATCAGACATACATAGACACAGGTACATCAGACATACATAGACACAGGTACAACACACATACAAAGACACAGGTACAACACACATACAAAGACACAGGTACATCAGACATACAAAGACACAGGTACAACACACATACATAGACACAGGTACAACACATATACAAAGACACAGGTACAACACATACATAGACTCAGGTACAACACATATACATAGACACAGGTACAACACACATACATAGACACAGGTACAACACACATAGAAAGACAAAGGTATAACAGACATACAAAGGCAATGGTATAACAGGCATACAAAGACACAGGTACAACAGACATACATGGACACAGGTACACTAGAAAGTGACTAAATCTTCTCAAAAACTATTTAACTTGGCAATAACTCTACATAAAATACATATCAGGTTTATTAAAATGCTGATTAAAAAAATAACAATATTGTACTGGCTTTGATAAAACAGATTCTAAATAAATGCTTGTACTGAGCGCAGATTGCCACTGAAACAAATGATAGAACATTTATTTTGCAAAAGAGAGGCTGATATATCAAAGTTAGTTGGCGTTGATGATACACACCAAAGAGGAAATGCATTATACACTCTGTGACTTATTAATATTAAATAAATGGCGTTGCAGCCGTCGTTCAGTGAGTGGAAAAAAAATAGTATGTCAGCTTCAGTGCGCAAGTTAACGTCAAAACAGTTAGTAGGATATGTAAACAAAAGCTCAGAATAATTATGAATTGCAGCAAAAAAATAACTTCGGTCCGTTTTTACAGGAGCGATATATATATATATATATATATATATATATATATATATATATATATATATATATATATATATATATATATATATATATATATATATATATATATATATATATTATTGCAGACTGCGCATATTATTAATTTTGGCTTCCTTTGTATGTTGTGGATATGCTGGTATGTCATATAACATTTATTCATATTACATATATTGCCGAGGGATTAACATGTACTTCACATATGGAGAGAAAATCTTGGACGATATTGTGGTCTCTCCTTGACCACTGTCAAGTTGTACATGAATGGTATAAGTGTCGACAAGATGAAAAATTAGACACATGTGCAACATCTGGGTATCTTTATTTGTGAACGTTTCGCCATCCAGTGAATTTATCAATACAGCCAGTAGATGGCGAAACGTCTACAAATAAAGACCCAGATGTTGCACAATGTTCTAATTCGTCACCACTGTCAAGTAATAACTAAACGAGATAACAGGAAGAAAATCCAGATTTCAGGTCATGTGAAGACAGCCTATCTTACTGCTCCTCTGCTTTGTCTTCCCTGCATCTCTAACTGTTAAAACTTAGGAAATATCATCAATTCTCATGATATTAAACTTTACTTTCTTTTAACAAATTCACTTCATGGCAAACCGATTCAGGTATCTTCCCCATTTTATGTTCTTTTTCTCTCCAGTATAGTGGTGATACCGGCCGCTGCCTTTCTCACTAACTTTAAAAAGGCAGGAGAGGTGTTTGCCTCTTTCTCACTAACTTTAAAAAGGCAGGAGAGGTGTTTGCCTCTTTCTCACTAACTTTAAAAAGGCAGGAGAGGTGTTTGCCTTTTTCTCACTAACTTTAAAAAGGCAGGAGAGGTGTTTGCCTCTTTCTCACTAACTTTAAGAAGGCAGGAGAGGTGTTTGCCTCTTTCTCACTAACTTTAAAAGGCAGGAGAGGTGTTTGCCTCTTTCTCACTAGCTTTAAGAAGGCAGGAGAGGTGTTTGCCTCTTTCTCACTAGCTTTAAAAGGCAGGAAGGTGTTTGCTTCTTTCTCACTGAAAACTTCCTTGCTGTTGTTTTATAGTTCATAGTTGTCCAATAAACTGTTCTTCTGCCCAGACTGCCTAGCTTGTTAGGCTTCATAGACATTGTTATGTTGAACTGGTTCTTATGTAGTGTATTACTAACATGCAATTCAGTTCTAGTTATGTTTCTATTGATGGCAGATTGTGTCGATATATTACAAATTGCCCCAATTTTCAGATAATCTGCTTCTCGCCCTGAGAAAATTCTTCTCTTATAATGACCTGTCTTGAGGAATTTTCTTCACCCGTCTGACTTTTAACTTTCTTTTCTCATGCCTCTTTCTTTTGAGAAACGTTAGGCACTTGTGTTGCCGAAGGTATTGGCTATTATATTCCCATGAGGTGTAATATGTTTTCCCAATAAACTTACTGCTACCACTCACCTCCTGAACTCTTCCCTGTTCTTTTCTTCACCTGATCTGACCTCTGACTTACTCCTCACTTTATCACCTGACCTCTCATTTGGGTTTTCTGAGCTAGGTGACGACATTTTGGAAAATATCTTCCTCACCCTAGATTACGGAGAGATACTCGCCTCCGTTAGTTCTTTAACTGTATATCTCACATTTCATGAACATAATACTACTAAAGACATGAATGGAAACAGCGTCTAAAGTTTCCTTGCTAGAATATGAATGGTCTCAGCTACTGTAATGGGACATTTATTCATCATTCCAAGGTAATTTTCATAATACACTGAATTCATCCCATTTACTAAATGAAGTCGTATTATTTCTCATTACCTGGAGAGGTTTTGTAAAAGGCTGACTGCTATTGTATCATAAATATTTGTAGACTTTACCCTCCATATTTTTTTCTCAGAATTGTGTTTCCATAGCAACAGAGGACTAGAGAAAAAATTGTATATACTTCAAATGGTGTTTCTCTTTCACCGAGGTATGAACGTCATTAAATTGACAATGGTACGACTCAAGGTCGTTTGTAAGAGGCAGTAGATAAAGTTCTGAACCATTCTGTGACCAGTTGGTGTACATATATGTTTTACACACCTGTTGAAAAATTCATTGTATACATGTTATGTTCTTATGTTAAATAATGAGTTACACATCTGTGAGATAATGTGTTATACACTTGTGGAAATATGCAAAATAACCAAAGTGAAAGATAATGAAAATCCAAGCGATTTCGTGATTTCTCACAATAATGATAATGTGAGAAATCACGAAGGCACTTGGATTTCACTACTTTTACAATGTGTTATTTTGCATATTGTGATATCACCTGTTTACTGTGATCTTATTGCACCTGTTGGAAATTGCATTACATGCTCGTTAGGTACACACCTGCTGGATGAGGTCGTTCTTATACAGCTGCAGAAACCTGAAGATGATGACGCCGAGAGCCTCGAGGAGAAGACTTAAGAAAAGATGTTTGTGTAGAGTTATGCGGTGAACACGAAGCTGTCTGCCAGAACATAATATTATTATTAAATTGTTGCAAAACTTTAAACCCATGTAGGTTATTCGCATCAAAGAGTGGAGGCTCGAACCTCCTTCCACAATGTGCGAGACAAACCATTTACCTATTTATAATCACTTAGTTATTAGCTGAGGATAATTAATGGAAGTTATCCTCCCTGTACTATGCTATACAGTGAATGTTTCTTTCGTGAAATTTAATCATGAGAACAATAAACGATCATTTATCCATTGTAAATTACAAGACAAATAGAAAATATATACCAGAACACTTTATTAGACTATATTTTAGATAATAAAATTTTAAATAAGAAATTGAATATTGCATAGTTTTATGAGTAATTTACTTATAATAATTGGTGAGGTATGTGACAAAGTCACTCATTTCAGTTTTTTCAAGAATTCTGGTATTACATTTATGATTCTTCAAGACAATTACCATTTACTTTAAATAACCAAAAAAGGCACAATACCGTGACTGGAACAATACACACACAACCTACACATATAAAAAAGAGAGGAGCTTACGACGCCGTCTGGTTGAATCCTCCCTTATACACAACTTTCCCTGTATGAATCTTAGCCCTGGCTTTGTCTCTGTTGATGCTTTCCTTTCCCATTACATTGTTAAATGATCCAAACTTCAGAACAACCGTGACTTAACCTGATTCCTTCCCCTTCAGTCTCTTTCCCCTTCTCCTCTTTCTCCTTTCTCCTCTGGGTTTTCTTTCTTTTCTTTTGCCTTGTATTTGTCCTTTATTTTATTTTCATTTTCCCCCTCTGTGTTCTAATCCTTACCCTATCCGGGCCACCAGCTTTATTGCAGTGCTCCTTTACTAGAATATGACTGACTCCACTACTACTACTTCCACTACCACTACTACCTCCACTATTACCCCTCCACCACTTTCTTGTGCCCTTCCCTGTCTGCCTGCCTATAAATACCCTTCACCTGTGTCTGAGGGTGCGAGCAGCACATGTTACACTACAGAAATAAGCAACTAAAAAGGCACAGTACCGTGACTGGAACAATACACAAATAACCCGCACATGGTCAATGGTCCAAGTCGGACCGAAACGTCGTCATAAGTCATAAGCTCCTTTCTTTTATGTGTTTGTTATTCTTGTGCTACTCAAATATCTGCAGTTCAAGAAGGGAAAGTAGAAGCAGTAGTGCTAGTAGTATGTTGTGTGTAGTAGTGAGTAGTAGTATAGTAGTATATAAGGTAGTAGTACAAATAAGCCTGGAGGAGTTGCAGTGCTGAGAATCAAGCCTCGAGAAAGGGGTATAAAGGCAGCAGACAGGGACGACAAGAAGTAGTGAGGAGGTGTGAGGGGTAGTAGTAGAGTGGTGGTGGTGGTGGTGGTGGTGGTGGTGGTGGTGGAAGTGGAGGAAGTCTAAGAACAAGAAAAAACACTGCAAGGGAACTAATGGCCAAGGAGGGTGTGACCAAAGACACAGATAAGTGGGGGAACAAAGGACAGAACACACCTAGGAAGAAGAAAGAAAGGCAACGAAAATATAGGAAAAGCGAAGAGGTAAGGAGAGGAGAAGAGAAGATCAGATCACATCACGAGTGTTCTGAAGTTTGGAGTATTTGACAATGTAATGAGGAAGGAATGCATCTACAGAGACAAAACCAGAACTAAGATTCATATTAGGAATGTCGTCAGTGTACTGTTGTAAACAACAGCAGTGTGTGCTGCAGTGTGCTCCAGTACCACAGCTAGCGGGTTGTACCATGTTGCTACTGCTGTTACGGAGTATTAACATAAGTAGCACACAGTACCATCAGTAACATAGGGTGAAAACTGTACCATGTTTTCGGTGTAATGTTGTACAGCAGACAGTACAAGGAGCAAACTGGTACATGTCAGGGTACTTTTATAAAACAATAACACAAGAAGCAAACAGTGCTGTGTTATCAGCATAGCTAAGAGAGTAAACTCAAGCACTCCCATGTATGTGTTTACAGATAACGAAACATGGGAGTAAGCATTACTAAGTTATCAGCATCACTTAGATAACACAATGAAATAAAATAAAGCAGTAATACATTTATCTACTAAAAATGTTTTTAATTAATCATTATAAACGTTATATCTGAATAATGAGTGTCTAAGTTTTTGTCACATCCTATTAAAAGTCCATTACACGTCGCTATAATGTTCCCACACTTCACTACAATCATTAATAGAATAAACAAATCAAACGAAATACAAAGCATTGAAGAGAATTTCCAAAAGAATCTTGTCAATTATTTGTTCTTGCATATACGAAATATTTTTAGACTGGGAAGCTCTAGTTAGCATCTGTAACCTCTTTGAAAACACCCTAGTTGTCGAGACTCGATTTTGACTCTGAAGAAACCATTACTAGGTTGTAAAAGCGATTCCATTTGGAGAAAATTATAGAGACGGCAGAAGTGCTAAAAAAGAGTAAAAAGGAAGAACAATATTTGCGATAGCCCTTATCAATGACTCGCGAAATGGTAATGATACGATTGTAGACAACTCGCGAAACGGTTGGGATGAGAACCCGTGGCGATCCACTCTTAAACTATCAGCGCAGTGCTATGTTTTGTACCGTGACTTCTTTACTATCGTTTCGTAATGATTTCGTGAATCATTGATAATGCATTGAAGGGACTTGAGCTATAGCTTGCCACGGCTACGTTGGTGTAAGATTCATCTGTAAAAAATGCATTTGGGTATAGGTATATTTCTATACCTATTCGGGCGAATACGCATAGAAATATAACTATTCGGGCGAATGTTATACGGCAGCGTTTGTATAATTGCGTAAATTACTAAAGATAAATTGAACTGATGGGACACAGGAAAATTTTTCTTTAGAAAGGGTTTGTTAGAATAATATAATAATAAATTAATAGAGAGACAGTAAGTGCTACAAGAATTGAAAGCTTTCAAATTTTAATGAACATATTAATGAAGATGGGATACCTGAGCATATCTCTGCTATTGTAGCTACACATAGGTAATTAGGAATAGGCAATGTCTTACATCCTTGAATCCAGTCTTTAGAGAGTTTCATATACTTAAAAACAAGGAAACTGCTACGAGCAATATTCAACTTTGGGAGACCCAGCAGTCATGTTCGTCATGAACATGAGCATAATGCGCACTTTTATGAACATGATCCCAAATACAGGGAAGGCCAACAGTGAATATTGTTTGCCTAATTTTGCAGGAAAACGTTCAAACTCGACTGCCTTGGTGATGCAGAGACCAGATGTACTTCATTCTAAATATCTGTATACGTCTCACACATTTCTTAAAAAAATTACCATCAAAATACTGCGTAAGAGATCATTCACGTTATGTGAAGTATTCACCCAGCCTAAATTTACAGAAGCGAATTAAAGTCACAACTGTAGCTGTACCACTTCATACCTGGTCCACAAACTGAAAATAATACCTGAGCGAAGTTGTGGTCCACCTTGGATCAAAATGTGACTTCATAATAGTCCAAATGGTAATTGGAATTTCGTTAAATTTTGATTCAAGTTTTTAAGAGGACGTAAGTTCCCCTGTCTTCTAATAATAGGCTCATTTTTCCACTATAATCTATCTTGTCCATAATTACTATCGCATTTGCTTTGTCTGTTTCGTAAGGTGAAGTCCAGGATCTTTGCTTAATTCATGGAATAACTTAACAAATCATTGCAACCCTTAAGTTAGCTGTGAATGGGTAGGGAATATAGATACAAGTACGTAATACTAATAAATGGAAACATGAAAAGGGAAGATTGACGGATTTTAGCAAATTACTGGCCTGGGTGTCATCTTCATGAACTCACTTGTAAGAGAAGAAAATGCATAAGGCAGGGAATAAGGCAGCGACGGAGATGCTGTAGGCTGCAATGTGCACATGCAGGCGACGGTGAATGTTCTCCTCGACGCTACACGAAGAGTAGTTGCTCCACTCGTGTCTTCCTTCCCGACGGAACCACTGGCCACCTCCCTCGCACCTTTTACTTGCCTCCTCTAACACAAACACACACAGGGAGAAATGCGTGTTATTATGTAGCTTGCTTTGATGAAGGAAGTTAGGCTTTTCATTTGGAATACAAATAACCAGCAAATAAAAAAGAGAAGCTTTTGACGATGTTTCGGTCCCACTAGGACCATTTATAAGTCACACTAACACATGAAGGTGAGAGAGCCTTGGGATACTTCTATATTTAGAATAAGTGATGTCTCTTTTGCATTTACGAAGGAATGAAGTCATTTAATGTCACGAGAACGTTTATAATGCAGTTTTAAGGTAAAAGTTGACTGTCAAAAATATCCGTGTATATGTTGCTCACAGTAAGAAATACTTTTATATGTACGACTAAGTGAAGCAGTGTGGTGAATGGAGGTGGTAAGTGAGAGTGGTGAGGCAGGGTAAGTGAGAGTGGTGAAAGGGGGTCAGGGAGGGTTATGATAGACTGAGGTAAGGGAGGGTGCTGATGGAGGGTGCTGATGGGTCGACAGTGAGAGAGAGCATTGTGAATGGTGAAAAAGGGTAGTGAGAGGGATGTGATGGATGATAGTGAAAGAGGGTGGTGAGAGAGTGGTGGTACAGGGAGGTGAGGGGAAAGTGGTAAGTTAAGGGGATGAGGGTGGATAGTGTGAGGGTGCTGAGGGAGTTTGGTGAGGGAAGGTCCTGAGGAAGGATGGTTAGAGAGAGTGATAAGAGAGGGTTGTGAGGTAACGTAGTGAGGAAAAATGATGCCTTAGGAGAATAGAGAGGAAAGATGGCGAGGAGAATGATGAGAAAGGGAAATGGGATGTTGGTGATGGAGTGTAGTGAGGGATGGGGATGGTAATAGGAGGGGCTAGAGAGAGAAAATCTCACTATTGCAGCTAAGTATACAGAAAAAGATGAAACAAACTTACTGGCACAGGAAGGTCCCTTGCCATGGTAGATATAGGAGGGACAAGGCTTATTGATCTCTGTGTTTGGGAGAGTAGCTGGCCAGCACTGCCATCCATCCCAGGTGTTGGGGCAGCTACCTGTCGTGATGAATCTCTTATTAGCATACCTTCACGGCTAGCAGTATTATAGCTATGTACCATCAACCTGTAACACTACGCAGGAAGTCAGCTGCCTCTGATGGGTTGACAGTCATATTTAAGACCTAAGATAAAAGATAGTGAGAGAATAAAATGTTGACAGTTGATGTTAAGAAAACAATGATTTACTCATGTTGGAAAACAGATATAATATATACAGTAATACGGAACCTACTGCCTACACAGTGGTCTTCATCAGTCACTAAACAAATAACTCGCGTACGAGAGGGAGACCTAATTAAGTGGTGAGTAGGAATTAAGTGAAAAGCAAGTAAGACAAAGATCATGTAACGTACGCTTCCTGGTTAATGGTTCAGCTAAATTATAGAAAACCTTGTTCAGGTTGATGTTACTGGAGACACTAATAGGTGCACTTCAAGACATATTTAGGTTCCCAGAAGGACCACTATTAAGTGATTGCCATTTTCTCTTGTATTTCTACTTATTTTTTGTTTTTATTTTGTTCATAACACGATAACGCCTCATCTCATCGGCTTCAGCTTTTCAACGCTGGTGTTCGGTACGTAGTGCAAGATTCTAGAAACAATTATTAAAGTTGTAGGATCCAATCCCATCTTCTTGAACTGCTGCGACAACGTCCAACATTCATAATGGCGCCTCGTCACTAGACGACACCGCACGTCTGACAATTTCATGTGTAAAATATTGTGAAATTTTATTGCCCGTTTAATCACGTTAGAAATGTTCACGTATTGCTCTTCTGAATGGCTTCAGTATTTAATGGTATCTAACAGACAGGACAGTACTCAGCAAGTTTTGTGTGTAAGCAAATTTGTAAAAGTTTCTGCAGTAAAGATACCCAAGTGTTATACATGTGACTAATTTATGGATCATATTCTGTGCAATAACTGGATAATCTCTCATCAGATCAGAAATAAGTCAGTGTTTGACTATTGGGTTATCTATGGTTAAATCTACATACGTACGTTTATGTGCACTTAACATCTGTGTGAGCTCAAAACCATTATAAAAACATTGTACGTTATGTACTCAAAGATTAAATAAACGTATTTAATTACCTTCATACATGCATACTTAAACATTTAACTCTGGTCAAACTTACTTAGCCAAGCGTCTGTGTTTGCTACAGCAGACTCGTCAAGAACTAGCGAAGAAGAGAGACGCCACCACTGGGAATAAACAGGAACAACAGGAACAACAGGAACAACAGAGGACCGCAAACGGAAAAAGAGAGGCACAATCATTTGCCTTTTAATGAAAGACAAACCCTGCTATTCAAACGATTGGGTAAGCTCTCTTTAATAACGCTATAGAAGAGGGTTGTGCTCGATCACGAGAGCGTTACACGAAGTCGCAGAGCGGGAGTGATCGCCTGTGTACTTACTGGTTTCTTCTGGATGTGGTCTCTGGAATGGTGTTCAGGTACTTCCTACCATACTAAAGTATTGCTGGACTGAATTATTCTGCCACGCGCCATAGAATATAAATACATACAGAGAAATATGAATTAAAATGTTTTAAACACTTCGATGGATCAGACGCATATTGGTGGCCAGAACAGTTATTGGGAGGCTAAGAAAACTTATATGTAGACTACAGCATTACTGGGAGGCCATGACGCTTAGTGGTAAGTAAGTTTACTCAGGTATACACAAATACAGTTACATAGATTATAGCAGCATATGTGTAGGGAACCTAGTATAACACAAAAATGTCAGTCAAAGTGACTTATTTTCATTGGGACCACAATACTTACTGGTAGGTCACAACAATTGGTGAATGGCCACAACTCTTACTGGGAGGACAGGAAATTCAAGGAGTTGCCACGACACTTACTGGACGGCCATGAAGCGGTGAGCATGTTTTCACAGCACTGAACAGCAGCATGACAGCAGCTCCGCCACTTTGCTCTCCCAACCTCCCCACTGAAAGTCTGGAGTAGCACCTCTGACGTGGCCACCGCCTCCTCCTGCGAACACACACATGATGCCTGAAGCCTTCATTCGTACAACGTTTCACCCACGGGAGACGGGCAAAGGTTTTTATCGAGAACCAGATAAATCATTTTTCCCGGGAGATGAAAAGTTCTACAAAAAAACAAAAAAAAAAGGCTTCAGCAAAAGGCTTCTTCCCAAGCAGAGAAATAGGACGTAAACATTTAAACTTGCCTCAAGATTTATGTAGGATTGTGGTGTTGGTGGTGACCGTGGAACATGATTTGATAGGAGTTGGCTTTTAAAGAAGATAATATGAAAATTAGGAAAAAAAACGGTTTGATATGAACATAAATTACCGAGATTCAGGCAAATAACTTTAGTGATAAGACGAGGTGCGTCATTAAAGCAACATTTGGATCATTAAGAGTAAAAGTGAGTCTTTAAGACTCTAGGTGGGTCATTAAGACTGATAGGTCACTAAATTGGCTGGTGGGATATTAAAACTATAGGTGTATCATTAAGGCTAGAGGCGGGTCATTAAGACTACAGGAGGTCATTAAGACAACAGGATGGTCATTTAGGCAACAGGTGGGTCATTAACACAACAGGTGGGTCATTGTAATAATAATAATAATAATAATATATCTTTATTTCTACAAGTACATGTACAAGGTATACAAGACTAGCTGACATTAATGACATACTATTATTTAGAAAGCCTCTTGTTATGCAGAGCATTTCGGGCAAATTATGTTAATTTTGTCCCAGGATGCGACCCACACCAGTCGACTAACACCCAGGTACCGACTTTACTGATGGGTGAACACGGACAAACGGTGTAAGGAAATGTTTCTACCCTCGCCGGGAATCGAACCCGGATATTCACTGTGTGACGCAAGAGCTTTAGTCACCAGGCCACGGGCCACTGTGACAATGTCACTGTTACTCTTCTTCTCTCTTTCCGCTTGTCGTGATGTACTTAACGTCTACACGTCTACATGGATACACGGTTACATTGTCTACATCACGTCTACATAATGTCTACATCAAGTCGATATCACGTTTATATCAAACCACGGTACGGGCGGGGATTAAACTCGCGGCGAGTCGTAAACTGACGAGTTCAATCCCCGCCCGTGCCGTGGTTTGTTTGCAATCGTGTCATTACGATTTCTTGAGTCACATTTATATATCTACATCATGTCTACATAACGTCCAGATCACATCTATACCAATTCTACTTTTTGTTCTCATTACCTCTGCATCGCGTCTGTATCATGTCTACATCATGTCTACATGACGTTTACATGTTAATTCCTTTCCTCACATCCACACATCCCTCACATCCACACATCCCTCACTCCTTCACATGAACCCCTCCATTAGTCCTTCCCTCCTTCACATAAACACCTGACTCACTCCTTCCCTCTATGACATAAACATCGCCATAGCTCTGTGTTTTCCTTTGTGGAAGACACCCGAGTTGCCATGACAGTTTCCTCCGCAAGTCTCCAAGCGGACATCAACCAAATCTTTAAATGGGCCGCAGAAAACAATATGAAGTTCAATAGAGAAAAATTTAAACTACTCAGGTATGGAAAACTTGAGGAAATTAAAACTGTATCAGGGTATACAAATTCTAACCACAAAATAGAGCGAAGAACTAATGCGAAGGACCTAGGAGTGATAATGTCAGAGGATCTCACCTTCCTTCAAAGACCACAACAATGTATCTGCCTCATCTGCTAGAAAAATTATAGGATGGATAATGAGAACCTAGGCTGGAATACTACTCTACACCAACTGCCCCCTTCAAGGGAGGCGAAATTGCTGACCTGGAGAATGTACTGATAACTTCTACAGCACACATAAGTTCAATAAAGCGCCTAAATTACTGGGAACGGCTGAAGTCCCTTGATTTGTATTTCCTGGAACGCAGGCGAGAAAGATGCATCATAATATACACTTGGAAAATCTTAGAGGGATTAGTACCAAACCTGCACACGAAAATCACTTCCTACGAAGGCAAAAGACTCGGCAGGAGATGCAGCATTCTCACAATAAGTGTCAGGGGCCCAAAACTGTTCAACTGTCTCCCAGCATACATAAGGGATCCCCCTCATGTATGCTGGGAGGCATACATAAGGGGGATCCCTTATGTATGCCTCCAAGAAGGCGCTGGACAAGCACCTAAAGTCAGTACCTGATCAACCGGGCTGTGGTTCTTACGTTGGTTTACGTGCGGCCAGCAATAACAGCCTGGTTGATCAGACCCTGATTCACCACGAGACCGAGACGCGGGGGCGTTGACCCCCGAGAAACCCTCTCCAGGTATACTCCGTCTTTACCTCAGTCACAGAAACACCTGACTCACTGCTACACTCCATTCTTGATTTCTGTATAACAACTCTCCCTTCATCTCTCTAAAGTCCACACCTCCCTCACTCTCTCCCTACATTCGTGATTACTCCCATCTCCCTCTCCCCCTCTCTCCATCACCTTGATTATCTCTATAACGATGGCTATTTTCCTCCTGGGAAAAAGAACTGTGGACGGGAAGACAAAAAAGAAATGGAAGGGAAAGTAGAAAGTCTTGGACGGAAGGAAATACAGAAAGGCTTATATGAATTGGAAAGTAGAATGGAAAAAATGAGAGGATAGGAAGGATCAAATGCGGTAGGGAAGGAAAAAGAGAAAGGCAGGTAAGGAAGGAAAGTCTAAATTGAAGGCGGAAAATTCTGGAAGGCAGCAAGAGAAGGCAGATAGGGAAGGCAGGATTCATAGTTATGTAAAGAAAGCAGGAATGAAAGTTATGTAAAGAAATCGGGAAAAAAGGCAAAAAGGGAAGACAGGAAATAAAGTTACGTAAGAAAGCAGGAAGAAAAGGCAGAAAGGGAAGGAAGGCAAGAGGGAAAGGGCAGTAGAAAGAGTAGGAAGGGAAAGGAGGAAGAATGGAAGGGAGGAAGAGACAATAAGAAAGGAAAGAAGGAAAGCAATAAAAGAAGGGAAGGTAGAAAGGGGAGGCAGGAAGGCAAGAAGTAATGAAAGCAACAAGGAAAAAAGGAAGTGTGGAAGAAAGGATGCAAGAAGGCAGGAAGGCGGGAAGGCAGGAAGGCAGAAAGGAAGAAAGGCAGGAAGGCAAGAAGGCAGGATGGCAGAAGACATGAATGCAGTTAGGTAGGAAGACAGAAATTCAGATAGACAGGAAGGCTGAAGATTAGAAAGACAGTGAGGTAAGGAAGACAGTAAGGAAGGAAGGAAGGAAGCTATGAAAGCAGGAAGGAAGGAAGGAAGCTATGAAAGCAGGAAGGAAGGAAGGGAGAAAGGCTAAAAGGAAGGAATGCATTTAGGTCAAAAGGCTGAAAGTAAAGAAGGCAGGAAGGAAGAAAGGAAAGAAAGCAGGAAGGTAAGAAGGAATGAAAATATAGGAAGGAAGGCAGGAATAGGCAGGAGGAGGAGAAGAAAGGCAGAAGGGAAAACAAGGAACGAAAGCAGGAGGGAAAGAAGGAAGGCAGGAAAACAAGAAGGCAGGAAGGCAGGTAAGCAGGGAGGCAGGAAGGCAAGAATGTAGAAAGGCAGAAATGAAAGAAAGCAGGAAGGCAGTTAGGCAGATACCCAGGAAGAAGGAAGGCAGTATTTCAAGAAGGCTGGCAGGCAGGAAGGCAGGTAGGAAGGCGGGAGGGCAGTTATGTTGAAAGGGAGAAAGGCAGCAAGGCAAGAAAGCAAGGAGGCAGGAAGACAGAAAGGCAGGAAGGGTTTTGCAGAAACGAGGAAAGAAAGGGAAGCAGAAAGGCAGGGAGGCAGGGAGGCAGAAAGGCAGGAAGGAAGATAGGAAGGCAGGAATGGAAGCAGGAAGGTAGGAAGGCAAGAAGTAAGGAAGGCAATAAGGAAAAAGGCAGGCAGGAAGGTGTGAAGGAAAGAAAAAAGGAAGGAAGAAAGGAAGGAAGGCAGGAAGGCAAAAAAACAGTAAGGAAGGCGAGAAGGAAGGAAGGAAAGAAGGAAGGTAGAAAGGAAGGAAGGCAGGAAGACAGGAGGGATGGAATTAAGGCAAGGTCTCAGACTGTACATTATCGGTTGCTCGGGAAGACTCGGTAATACGAGACAATTATTGGTGAAGACTTATATGCTTAATCTGAATTGCTCAGTTGGACAGACAGACACAGATTGGGGAAGGGCAAAGAAGACCGCAGACGGAGTACAGTCTAGGGGGACAGAGACTACAAACCTCAGTCAAGGAAAAAGATCTTGTGGTGAGTATAACACCAGGCACATCTCCTGAGGCGCACATCAACCAAATAACTGCTGCAACATACGGGCGCCTAGCAAACCTAAGAACAGCATTCCGACATCTTAATAAAGAATCGTTCAAGACCCTGTACACTGTGTACGTTAGGCCCATATTGGAGTATGCAGCACCAGTTTGGAACCCACACCTAACCAAGCACATAAAGAAGCTAGAGAAAGTGCAAAGATTTGCAACAAGACTATTCCCGGAGCTAAGGGGTATGTCCTACGAGGAGAGGTTAAGAGAAATCGACCTGACGACATTGAAGGACAGGAGAGATAGGGGGGACATGATAACGACATATAAAAATACTGAGAGGAATTGACAAGGTGGACAGAGACAGAATGTTCCAGAGATCTAACACAGCAACAAGGGGACACAGTTGGAAGTTGAAGACTCGGATGAATCACAGGGATGTTAGGAAGTATTTCTTCAGTCACAGAGTGGTCGGGAAGTGGAATAGTTTAGGAAGCGATGTAGTGGAGGCAGGTTCCATTCATAGCTTTAAGAAGAGGTATGATGAAGCACATAGCGCAGGGAGAGTGACCCAGTAGCGGCCAGTGAAGAGGCGGGGCCAGGAGCTATGAATCGACCCCTGCAACCACAACTAAGTGAGTACACACACACACACACACTGACACATGAAAGCAATAGGAGAAGATGACATGACCCAGCTGGCAAATTTTCTGAGAATAGGGGGGTTTGCAAGAGGAAGAATCCGGCCAGTCAAAATGATTTTCAAAGCAGAATTGACTCGAAACAGGATCCGGCAGGAGAAAGCAAGACTAAGGGATATGTCAGAGTACCGGAGGGTGTATCTCGACCGCGACAGAACACGGGAAGAAAGACAGAAACTGAAAGAGAGGGTACAAGACAAAAGGAGGAAAGAGAATGGACAGGAGACCCAGACTCAGGAGGAAGCTCTAATACAACCACCTTCAGATGTCCCTCAACCTGGACAACCCCAAAGCAACCAAACAATCTAACCCAAAACACACATGCTATACTCAATGATTCCACCCACCTCATTACAAACTCCACCTTCACACCAACCACCCATACTTCCCCATCAGTTCTCCCACTTTCCCAACCCCAACGTATCCCCCAGACTACGGTTTTAGAAACGAAGTTGAAGGTTTGGTATACAAATGCAGATGGTATAACAAATTAATGTGAGGAGTGGCATGAAAGAATAAAGGAGACATCCCCAGACATAATAGCACTCACAGAAACGAAACTCATCAGGATGATAACAGATGCAATCTTTCCACCTGGATATCAAATCCTCAGGAAAGATAGAGGGAGCAGAGGGGGAGGAGGAGTTGCACTGCTCATTAAGAACTGCTCATTAAAAGAGAGGTGGGGATGATCCAGCAAGACTGGATGTAGTATTCACCTTGAGTAGTTCGGACATCACGTATGAAAGGCTCCTTGGAGCTAGTGATCATTTGGTTCTGTGTTTTGATTATATAGTTGAGCTACAAGTGGAGAGGGGAGCAGGAATAGGAAGGGAAAAACGAAACTACAAAAGGGGGGACTACACAGGCAAGAGGAACTTCCTACAAGACGTTCAGTGGGAGAGAGAATTGGCAGGAAAACCAGTAAAAGAAATTATGGAATATATGACAACCAAATGCAAAGAGGCAGAGGAGAGGTTTGTCCCCAAGGGAAACAGAAGTAATGGGAAGACCAGTACGAGTCCTTGGTTCACCCAGAGGTGTACGGAGGCAAAAACTAAGTGTAATAGAGAATGGAAAAAGTACAGAAGACAAAGGACCCAGGAAAATAAAGAGATTAGCCGAAGAGCCAGAAACGAATATGCACAGATAAGAATGGAGGCTCAGCGACAATATGAAAATGATATAGCATCAAAAGTCAAGTCTGACCCGAAGCTGTTGTATACCCACATCAGGAGGAAAACAACAGTCAAGGACCAGGTAATCAGGCTGAGGAAGGAAGGTGGGGAGTTCACAAGAAACGACCAAGAGGTATGCGAGGAGCTCAACATGAGATTTAAAGAAGTATTTACAGAGGAGACAGGAAGGACTCCAGGAACTCAGAGTAGGGACGTATACCAACAAGTGCTGGATGAAATACACACAGCCGAGGAGGAGGTGAAGAAGCTGCTATGTGAACTCGATACCTCAAAAGCGGTGGGACCGGACAACATTTCTCCGTGGGTCCTTAGAGAGGGAGCAGAGATGTTGTGTGTGCCATTAACACAAATCTTCAATACATCCATTGAAACTGGGCAACTACCTGAGGCGTGGAAGATGGCAAATGTAGTCCCAATTTTTAAACTACAGACCTGTGTCACTGACGTGTATAGTATGCAAAGTCATGGAGAAGATCATCAGGAGGAGAGTGGTGGAGCACCTAGAAAGACACAAGCTTATAAACGACAACCAGCACGGTTTCGGGGAAGGAAAATCCTGTGTCACAAACCTACTGGAGTTTTATGACAAGGTAACAGAAGTAAGACACGAGAGAGAGGAATGGATAGACTGCATTTTCTTGGACTGCAAGAAGGCGTTCGACACAGTTCCTCACAAGAGGTTAATCCAAAAGCAAGAGGATCAGGCACACGTAACAGGAAAGGCACTGCAATGGATCAGAGAATATCTGAAAGGGAGGCAACAACGAGTCATGGTACGTGACGAGGTGTCAGACTGGGCACCTGTGACGAGTGGGGTTCCACAAGGGTCAATACTAGGACCTGTACTGTTTTTGGTATATGTGAATGACATAACGGAAGGGATAGACTCAGAAGTGCCCCTGTTTGCAGATGATGTGAAGTTAATGTGAAGAATTAAATCAGTCGAGGATCAGGCAGGACTACAAAGAGACCTGGACCAACTACAAGCCTGGTCCAGTAACTGGCTCCTTGAATTTAACCCTGCCAAATGTAAAGTCATGAAGATCGGGGAAGGACAAAGAAGACCGCAGACAGAGTATAGTCTAGGTGGCCAAAGACTGCAAACCTCACTCAAGGAAAAAGATCTTGGGGTGAGTATAATACCGAGCACATCTCCTGAGGCACACATCAATCAGATAATCGCTGCAGCATACGGGCGGCTGGCAAACCTAAGAATAGCGTTCCAATACCTCACTAAGGAATCATTCAAGACTCTGTACACCATATAAGTCAGGCCCATACTGGAGTATGCAGCACCAGTTTGGAACCCACACCTGGTCAAGCACGTCAAGAAATTAGAGAAAGTGCAAAGGTTTGCAACAAGACTAGTCCCAGAGCTAAGGTGATTGTCCTACGAAGAAAGGTTAAGGGAAATCGGCCTGACGACACTAGAGGACAGGCGGGTTAGGGGAGACATGATAAGGACATATAAAATACTGCGAGGAATAGATAAGGTGGACAGAGACAAGATGTTCCAGAGAGGGGACACAGAAACAAGGGGTCACAATTGGAAGTTGAAGACTCCTATGAGTCAAAGGGATGTTAGGAAGTATTTCTTCAGTCATAGAGTTGTCAGGAAGTGGAATAGCCTAGAAAGCGACGTAGTGGAGGCAGGAACCATACATAGTTTTAAGACGAGGTTTGATAAAGCTCATGGAGCAGAGAGAGAGAGGACCTAGTAGCAATCAGTGAAGAGGCGGGGCCAGGAGCTATGACTCGACCCCTGCAACCACAAATAGGTGAGTAGAAATAGGTGAGTACATTTGCACACATACGCAACAAACAGGCCAAGTGTCTTATTGACAAGTGCCTTTGATAAAACGGTAACTAACACACAATTAAGACCAGAATGAGCCTGTGGTTCACCCTGAGTGCTGGGAGGGAAACGCTAAAAGTACGAGAGTACGGAAGACATAGAAAGCAAAGAGTTCCGGAGAATAGGGAAGCAAGCTGAGATGCCAGAAATGAATATGCATGGGTTACAAGAGAGGGTGAACAACAGTTTGAGAATGACATGGCATTACAAGATAAATCTGTACAAAAGTTGATGTGCAGCCACGTCAGATGGAACACAATTGTGAAGGATAAGATAGGCAGAAGGATTAAAGAGGGAAGCTTGCTATGAATGGCCAGGAAGTCTGTGGAGACTTTCTAGCTCACAGTAGTTTTTATTTACATTCTTCTCAGTTGTATGCATGTGTCCAAAGCTCGCTAGTGCACCCTACCGCTTCGGTGTGCTGGTAGTTTTTTGTCACCTCTGAGAATTCTTCTCTTATCTCTTGCTGAGCTCCTTACAGACTTCCTGGTCATTCCTTGTGAGCTCCCCTCCTTCCTTCTTCAGCCTAATTACCTGCTATTTTATTGTTGTCTTGCCCTGATGTGGCTTTGAACTGGAGATGGCTTTCGATGCTATGCCATTTTCAAATTGTCGCTGAGACTCTCTTCTTACTCATGAATAATTGCTTCAGGCTCTTCAACTCAATTCCTTGTTTTCCTAAGCACTTTTCTTTCTATTTTTTTTCCATGCTCTACAACATTTAGTTTTGGCCTCTCTACACCTTTGTTTTCCTGCACTTTCCGGCTATATTTTCCATCATCTCATTCACTCTCTTCCCTCTCCTCCAGTTATCTTTCACACTGCATCTCCATCAGAAATTGCCTGTGTAATCCCCTCTGTCGAAGTTTGGCTTCTCATCCTTCCCGTACTGCTTCTTCACTGTTACTTCCACAAGGTTTTCGAAACTCAAGGCCACTGAGGGCGAATACATGGTCTAGCCATGCTGGTTCATTCCCTACACTCTCTGTCTCTCTCTCTCTATCTGGTTGTCTCTCTAACATGTTGGTGCATGACGTTCCCCATTATTCCCTGCTACATCTTTGTGGTCCCCCGTGTGGCTCTCGTTCCTCCCAATCATTCTTCTTGTGGTATGATATGCAGTAGTTGAAGCAGTAGTAATAATAATAGTAGCAGCAGTAGTAATAATGACAGTACAAATGATTGAAATCGTAGTAGAGAGTATAGTACTTGCAACGTTTTCAGGTTTGGAGTCACTTTTATGGTGGTGTGGTATGATGAGTTTAGACTAATTTCGGTCAACAAATCTGATTACTTATTATAAACTTATGGCTTATTAATAGCTTATAACTATTAAGAAATTCAGAAGAAAAGTCTGAAGAATGAATATACTCACACAAGCATATTAACTTTCACATAAATAAAGTGCAGCCGGAAGAGGTACAGTGCCTGTCATCGCACTTGCTAATGAGGCAGAAAAGACCAGTAATCCTGCCAGAGTGAGAAACGTTTAACAGGTTTTCGCTTCTCAATCGTATGACAAGAGAGCAGTGTCTCGATGGGTAGATACTGTCTTTCAATTACTGCCTTGGCCATTCTATTCTGATGGAGCAGAATAGGATGAGCAAGAGGTTGAACTAATCTGTGGTAAGAATGCTTAGTTTGAGGATCTGAACAAGGTTCAAAGCGTTAGGAACATCAGCTTAGAAAATTGATTTTAAAGATATGGCGTACTGTTCAAGTGTGAGCATCTTACCATTCATGAAGTGTGAGCATCTTATCATTCATGAAGTGTGAGCATCTTATCATTCATGAAGTGTGAACATCTTATCATTCATGAAGTGTGAGCATATTATCATTCATGAAGGGATTCAGGAAAATTGATTAGCTGGTCGTGAATTATGAATGTGGTAAGTACAGCATCAGCACGTTGAAGGAAGAGTCTGTGTTCACTTCTGACAAGAGAGCTGTTGAATTAATGATAAAGAATGTTTGGCTTTGGGTCACCCTCCTTGGTAAGGGACAGAAGATGAAATAATAAAAATTCAACATCCTGCACTCTGATATTATAGTCCTCCATTCTTTTCAGGAGTCGATTTATTGATTACACTTCACTGTTTACGCTCTGCAATGTGTGTTAAACTATCAAAAATAGGAAGTAGGTCTCTCAGCTGGTCCAAACTCTTCTCCTACCTTGCCCAGATCTCGTTGCTGCTACCCAAGAAATCCAGACTCCCATAACCAAAGATGACACAACGGGGTAGAAGATACATGCCCATGAAAACTAGGGAAGTATATCCATCAACGGTGAAATATGATAATGCCAGAGCACTACAGCAATTAAAACTAATAAGAGTAATAGCAATATTGAGTCACTAAGTAAGTGTCAGGAGAAACAAGGGAAAAAACAGGAAATATAGAATTTATTAATCTACGAAAACATCAACAACAGAACATTCTGGCTGCAAACAAGGACACAACAATACAAGAAAATATACACAAGGATAAGTTAGCAAGAATATATGACTGATGTAAGAGTAACCAACAACACACAAAGCAACAAGACGATGAAATGACTTGCACACATGATAAATAACACGCAAAGTAAAGATGCAGGATTCACTATTTGTATCACTAAACAAATGCATAGGAAAAATAAGAGTAAATGACTGTGTTACATAGGTAAATAAGATTATAGGACAAAAGCCCATTCTCAGTAATAAAATACATAACAGTAAATAAAACAATATCTGAGGTGCAAAGTAAATAAGTAATTAACAAATAATATCATAAACAAAGCGGAGATAGAGACAGGAGAAACAGGAATGACAAAAATAGCAAAAGAACAATCAATAAAAGTTTGCGTAAACAACAAGAGAACATGACAAGAAAAGCTCAGGCAAAACAAAAATTAAATAAAATGCAATAAATACAATACATGGTATGAGAAAAGGTCCAAGTGAGTTGCTTAACGAAAAAATGAAATTAACAGAAATAAAGTGAGTGTCCATTATACCTGTCAAACACAGTTACTGTTCACTGTTAACACAGTTACTGTTCACTGTTAACACAGTTACTGGTCACTGTTAACACAGTTACTGGTCACTGTTAACACAGTTACTGGTCACTGTTAACACACTTACTGGTCACTGTTAACACAGTTACTGTTCACTATTAACACAGTTACTGTTCACTCTTAACACACTTACTGGTCACTGTTAACACAGTTACTGGTCACTGTTAACACACTGGTCACTGTTAACACAGTTACTGTTCACTATTAACACAGTTACTGTTCACTCTTAACACAGTTACTGGTCACTGTTAACACAGTTACTGGTCACTGTTAACACAGTTACTGGTCACTGTTAACACACTGGTCACTGTTAACACAGTTACTGTTCACTATTAACACAGTTACTGTTCACTCTTAACACAGTTACTGGTCACTGTTAACACAGTTACTGGTCACTGTTAACACAGTTACTGGTCACTGTTAACACAGTTACTGGTCACTGTTAACACAGTTACTGGTCACTGTTAAAACAGTTACTGGTCACTGTTAACACAGTTACTGGTCACTGTTAACACAGTTACTGGTCACTGTTAACACAGTTACTGTTCACTATTAACACAGTTACTGTTCACTCTTAACACAGTTACTGGTCACTGTTAACACAGTTACTGGTCACTGTTAACACAGTTACTGGTCACTGTTAACACAGTTACTGTTCACTATTAACACAGTTACTGTTCACTCTTAACACAGTTACTGGTCACTGTTAACACAGTTACTGGTCACTGTTAACACAGTTACTGGTCACTGTTAAAACAGTTACTGGTCACTGTTAACACAGTTACTGGTCACTGTTAACACAGTTACTGGTCACTGTTAACACAGTTACTGGTCACTGTTAACACAGTTACTGGTCACTGTTAACACAGTTACTGGTCACTGTTAACACAGTTACTGGTCACTGTTAACACAGTTACTGGTCACTGTTAACACAGTTACTGGTCACTGTTAACACAGTTACTGGTCACTGTTAACACAGTTACTGGTCACTGTTAACACAGTTACTGGTCACTGTTAACACAGTTACTGGTCACTGTTAACACAGTTACTGGTCACTGTTAACACAGTTACTGGTCACTGTTAACACACTTACTGGTCACTGTTAACACAGTTACTGGTCACTGTTAACACAGTTACTGTTCACTCTTAACACAGTTACTGGTCACTGTTAACACAGTTACTGGTCACTGTTAACACAGTTACTGGTCACTGTTAACACAGTTACTGTTCACTGTTAACATAGTTACTGGTCACTGTTAACACAGTTACTGGTCACTGTTAACACAGTTACTGTTCACTGTTAACACAGTTACTGGTCACTGTTAACACAGTTACTGGTCACTGTTAACACAGTTACTGGTCACTGTTAATACAGTTACTGTTCACTGTTAACACAGTTACTGTTCACTCTTAACACAGTTACTGGTCACTGTTAACACAGTTACTGGTCACTGTTAACACAGTTACTGTTCACTATTAACACAGTTACTGTTCACTCTTAACACAGTTACTTGTCACTGTTAACACAGTTACTTGTCACTGTTAACACAGTTACTGGTCACTGTTAACACAGTTACTGGTCACTGTTAACACAGTTACTGGTCACTGTTAACACAGTTACTGGTCACTGTTAAAACAGTTACTGGTCACTGTTAACACACTTACTGGTCACTGTTAACACAGTTACTGGTCACTGTTAACACACTTACTGTTCACTGTTAACACAGTTACTGTTCACTGTTAACACAGTTACTGGTCACTGTTAACACAGTTACTGGTCACTGTTAACACAGTTACTGGTCACTGTTAACACAGTTACTGTTCACTGTTAACACAGTTACTGTTCACTGTTAACACAGTTACTGTTCACTCTTAACACAGTTACTGGTCACTGTTAACACAGTTACTGGTCACTGTTAACACAGTTACTGGTCACTGTTAACACAGTTACTGGTCACTGTTAATGCAGTTCCTGGTCATTGTTAACACAGTTACTGGTCACTGTTAACACAGTTACTGGTCATTGTTAACACAGTTACTGGTCACTATTAACACAGTTACTGGTCACTTTTAACACAGTTACTGGTCACTGTTAACACAGTTACTGGTCACTGTTAACACAGATTTTGGTCACTATTAACACAACTTTTGGTCACTGCTAACAATCTCTGGTCACTGTTAACGTAATGCCCAGTCACTATAAACACAATACCGTCACTATTAACATTATAGCTGGTCACTGTTATCGTAGTGCCCTGTCACTATTAACACAATACCCCTCCCACCATTAACATTATAACTTGTCACTTAACACAGCACCTGATCACTATTCTCACAATACCTGGTCACTATTCTCACAATACCTGATCACTACTCAATACATCATTTTTCACGATTTTTTTTATGTGATAAAAACATCACAGCAAACTGATAGCTTCTAAGACTGTGTTATCACAGTTTTGCTTTAAGCCATCATCAATGCAGGCTGTTTTAAATTTAAACATAGCTTTATAATGGAGGTAGCGAGAGGAAGCAACCGTGTTCCTAAACCCCAGCGTCTCGAAGGTTGTAAACAAGGTTTAAAATGCTTTTATCATGACGAAAGTAGGGCACACACATCGTCTTCTTTTAACTTGCCGTTTTACAATATAAGTGAAGATCCCATAGTCTTGGAGAGGAAAATAAAAGTCTTGCAGGGGAAAAATCAGAGGCTTCTTCCTCTTACTAAATATTTTTTTCTCTGCTAAATAATGTCTTCTATGTTTAATAATTAATTGTATTAATCGGTACCGGTGGGGAAAACAAAATAACCTCTCAAAAAAAAAAATCAGACATTTGCAAGCCGGGTGTGAAAATTTTATTGTAGTGCCTCAGAGAAAGGCAATGAATCTCTGATGCAGTAGATATTGCTTCTCTAAATCGCCACTCAAAGAGAATGAACGAAATAATTACCGTATTTTCTGGTATATATGGCGCACCTTTTTTCCCACAAAAAAGTCTTGGAAAACCACTCTGTGTCTTATATTATGAAGGTCAGCATATAAGGCGCAGACTTTGGGTTACGCTTTAGCGTAAAGTAAGAGGCTAATTATCCCTTGAATACGATTACTGATGAATCGTTATGATATTTCTGTCGTGCGCCTAATATGCCGGAAAATACGGTATCCGCTCAAGCCTATCGCTAAACTCTTTTAGTAACTTGAGCGTGAGTTTTGCCCTGTGAGGAAAGGGTCTTAGAGCCAACTTGGGTGAAACTTGACTCACGAAATCGTAATGACACGATTGCAAACAAACCATACCGCGGGTTCGAACCCCACCCGTGGTATGGTTTGGGTGAAACTGTTACGATTTGTACTGTCTTCATATTTTACGTCTTTTTGTTTTTTAGATTCAATTTATCACAGATATTTGTTAGCGTTTGAGGATGTTTGTGATGCCTGGGTCCCCATATCTTGGTAACAATACTTATATTTAGAACCAAATCATTTACTTATCAACCACCCAAGGAAGCATAGTGAATCCATCTGAAAGCTGTCCCTGCTGTTGAGTCTACATAGCAGAGTTTCTCTTTCTTGCAATGCTTCTCTCGATTACATCGTTTACATTTTCGTGCTGTGTTCTGTTTCGTTGATCAGTTTTAACGTTGACCATGAATGCCAAATTTCTCTGTTAATGCATTTCCGTAGATGAACGTGTGGTCAGTGAGAGGAGGGGAGGTGGCTAGGTGATTTAGTGCACATTTGTGAATGTGCTTTCCCAGCTTGAAGAGACGTAACGTCGATTAGAAAATGTCCAGTACTAAACCTCTCGTGGTTTAGTATTGGGCCAATATTCTCAATGGGTTTATTTACGTTTTTTTAGTGGACGCTAATCTGCATGAGATTATTAGCTAGAAAACATTGATTCAAAGTCTCATGTCGGAAGATACAGAAAAGAATTATGAAGAAAACGCAGCTTTAGCGACAAATAGCAACACATTTATTCACATGCCTTTAACGTATCTTGAAACAAGTCAGCATAACAGTTTGATCTGTGGTTTCCCTGGAAATTGTGAACTACTAGTTTGAAAGCTTTCACTGCAGGCAGACAGGAAGTTTGGATAATAAATAAATCCCACATTTGTGACCTCAGCAAATATTTCGTCACTCAGCTTGACACCATTTACTTGCAACAGATTTTTCTTCCCGGTAAAGAAATACCAAACTTTTAACACTCAATGCCGATACAAAGTTCTTCATTCGTCAAAGTTCTATGTGCTGTGTCTGCACAAAAAATACTTTTTGCAGATGTACCATGAGGTACATGATGCTCATTGACTTTTCTGGCTGTTTTATTCTGCAGTGATTTACATCGCCTCAGTTATTTCATAAGTAGAGAACTGGATGTGTTTATGGTACCCAAGTTCAGACCAAGCAAAAAAACCTATCAATTTTAAGTTATCACATATGATCACCTTGTGGTCAGCGGAATTTGATGCCTCCAATAGAGCTTCCATGGACTCGTCAGTCTCTTTGAAGCTGATATAATGTTTCACGGTACGTATTGATATTCGGTATCTTCGTGAAGTTTTGCCTTGAGGCTGAACTTGTTAGAGACTACGAATTACCTCCATCCTTCAGAATGGTGTTGTTAGTCTAGTTCCATCACGAAGCCGTTTACACTATAGTAGTAACACATTATTCTACATCTGGTAGAAAGTAGTCTTTTTCCATCAAATTCCACTCTCTTAAATGTAAACCTAGTAGTTCTTCCTATTGTTTAAAAAGATACAGGTCCCTGGCAAGGCCATTTATCTCATTTTGGCTGTGTAGGTGAGGCTTATTACTGAATCCATCTCTGTCGGTACGTCATCATTACTGTCATCACTCTCATCGTTACCAAGAGCTTGTGTAACAGTGTATCATTGTCCTCATCGTGTGGCACTGGTTTTAGTGCCACAAGACAGTATGAGTAAATATACATGTGTGTAACTCCCGGGTATCTTGTTTTGAAAGACGGTTCTCCATCCAGTAGTTTTATGAATTCAATGCAGAGTTGATGATATACGAAGACAACCTTGCAGAACTGTATACTGAAGACATTGATTACCTCATCTTCCGTTGTCTTCTACGTATTTTTTTAAGTTTTGCAAGGATGCGGAACTGATTACCTCATCTTCTACCGTCTCCGTATATCAACACAAACAAAGGTATATTGATGAACGGTGTATTTCTACTACCATTTCTCATCTTAGAGCAAGTAATCAACACTGAACGACTGTCAGTCCCGGAGGTACAAAGAGTCTTGCTACCAAGTAGTGATTTCATGTCACAATCAGACAAGTGATTGATCTTCGTCGTTATATTCCAGGCGTATTCTGCCATGTACGTACCAAACGGTAGTCTTTAGTCTCATTCAGATACCTAAAGAATACGAAATATAAAAATCAATAATATACATATAATAATATATATATATATGTCGTGCCGAATAAGTAAAATTGGTCAATTATCAAGAACTAAAATTTTCTCTTATACGTTTACAGATACATATTTTTTTTCATTTATCCAAGTGTAAAAACCAATAATTTTGTACCAAAAGAACCTTAGAAAACTTACCTAAGCTTATTATAAGAAGCGCAATTTAATTTAGCCTAATCCAACTAAATATATTTTAGATAAGTGTACAATAATTTAATAATAAACAAACATAATGAAATATATTTTTTTCGTTAGGATCAGAATGGTTTTTGCGAACTTATTGCATACACAAATTTTCGCTTACCTTATTCCGCGAAAAGAGCATTGCTATTTAAGCCAAAATAGCAAGTTTCACCTATTCGGCACGACATAAATATATATATATATATATATATATATATATATATATATATATATATATATATATATATATATATATCATCGACAAGAATTCCTTGTGATGTGGTGTGTTGTAAGGAAGATGAAAAGCAACATTGCTGCTTGAAGTATAATTTATTCACGACTTAGTTTCGTAGTTAACTTTCTTCATGAGAAGGTATACTAAATAAGTTTGGAGTGTCACCGGTAAGTGATAATGGCGGTAGCTCTGGTCTAACTGTGTACAGAAAGAGTTTTGGTAATGGTTAATGCAAATTTTAAGAAAAATAAATAAATATGCACACAAGATACGGTACAGTTCATAATTACAGCAACTTGTTCGATTATACATTACTGAAACCATTCAGGACCACAATGCGCATCCCCATTATTCTTCTGTTTATTCATTGACAGTTGTCTATTACAACTAATCTCGAATTCATGAATTAGTAAATAAAAGATTGATGAGTAGAGTTTTTGAACTTTTAAGAGAAGCGACAGATATATCATTTAGCTGAAACTACAGTGAGAGTAAGAAGTACACTGGATGCGAGTAGAATGTCAACAGTGGGTAAGAGTAAAATGAATGTTAATATATTAATAGACGAGGAAGATAAGATTTAAGAATGCAGTGTTAGAGAGGACAGCAGAGGTTGGTGGGTATAAAAGAATAGGTGTGGGTGGGAGGAGATGCATTTGGTGGAAAGATGAGATTAAATAAAATGGGTGGTAAGTAAGAAAAAGTAAGCATACGAGATGTTTTAACAATATAGAAGTAATATTCAGAGGATGTATTGAATGTAGAATAAAAGATGGGTTAAAACAGGGGCGAGGAGTGGAGAAGGAGAGCCTGTGAGAGAGTGGGTGAGGTTTAACCAACAAATTTTGCTGAGAAGATTAAAATGAATGAGATTATTAATTTGAGAAAGCCTCGGGAATAAATGGATTTAGCAGTTAAAACCAAGAGAGGGTAGTCATTATGAGGGTAGGCGAATGTACTAGTAAGATGGAGGGAATATTTTGAGGAGTTGCTAAATGTTGATGAAGAAAGGGAGGCAATCATTTCATGCACTGGTCAGGGAGTATAACATCTTGTGGGAGTGAGGAAGAACCAGATGTGAGTGTGTGGGGGAGATGTGTGAAGCAGTGGGTAGAATGAGAGTGAGTAAAGCAGCTTAGATTAATAGGATCAACACAAAAACGTTAAAGGCAGGTGGGGATGTAGTTTTGGAGAGGTTGGCTGGTTGGCATATTTGTTCAATAAATGTATGAAAGGCGGGGAGCGTATGTAAGAATTTCCAAAAGGCATGTATAATGTAGAGTTATTATTGAAAGAGTTAAGATAAGACATGAAGTAAGATTGCAAAGGAAAAAAGAGGGTTCAGGAAGGGTAAGGAATGTGTAGACCAGGTGTTTACTTTGAAGTTTATAAAATAATAATACTTAGATGTAAATAAGGAACTTTTATTGCATTTATGGTTTTAGAAAAGGCATGTGATATGTTGGATAGAGACGCATTGTGGCACATGTTGAAAATATATGTCAGAGGAGCTATTTCATGACTATATTAGCGGACAAAATGACAGTAAATGACCCGGTGAGGAGCCTGATGAAGCAGGATGGTTAACCACTCTGTTACAGTGAATAATAAAGGATGTATGTGTGAGCATGCATGACGTTACTCAGATCAGCACTCAGCTTCCACACCAATTGATGCATTTCCTTGCTCTTCTTCCCGCCTCTGGCACATTTGTTTATACTCTCTCTCTCTCTCTCTCTCTCTCTCTCTCTCTCTCTCTCTCTCTCTCAGTACTACCCACTCCATTATTGTTCTGTCCTGATCGTTGATATTTTTCTGAATACCTCGGTCGAGATTTCCTTTCGCATGATCCTGTCTCTTGTCATTTTTGTTGTGGGGGTCAGTTTGACTTGGCATATTTTCCGCCTCGTGTATTTTTTAAGTCTGAAAATTTGTGACCTGGTTCTCACCGGCCTTCCCCCGCAAGTTTAATAATACTTTCAATCTCCTGTTTCTCTTCCTCCCATTTCCTTTATCTCCAGATTTCTGTGTTTGTTTTGAGCAATCCCCCTTATAATCTGTACCTCATGGTTGATCGAGAGTATTTGTGCAATGGGTTTGTTTTCCTTCATCTCTTTCTTCTGTTCCCTGTGTGTGTGTGTGTGTGTGTGTGTGTGTACTTACCTAATTGCACTCACCTAATTGTGGTTGCATTGGTCGAGTCATAGCTCCTGTCCCCTTCCACTTCACTGGTCGCAACTAGGTCTACTCTCTGCTCCATGAGCTTTTATTACTTCTTCTTAAAGCTATTTAAGGATCCTACCTTCACTACAACACTCTCCAAATTGTTCCACTTCCTGACAACTCTATGGATGAACAAATACTTCCTAATATCCCTGTGACTCATCTGAGTTTTCAGCTTCCAGTTTTGACCCCTTGTTGTTGTCTCACATCTCTGAAACATTCTGTCCCAATCCATCCTGTCAATTCCTCTCAGTATTTCATGTTATTATGTCAAGCCCAAGATTATTCTCTTCAAATCGCTTGTTCTCTCTAGGCTGGAATACTGTTGTACGCTAACTGCTCCCATCAAGGCATTCAAAATAAATACGATAAAGCACCTAAATTATTATTAACGGTTGAAGTCCCTTGATTTGTATTCCCTGGAACGCAGGCGAGAAAGAAACATGATAATATACACATGGAAAATCCTAGAGGGATTAGTACCAAACTTGCACACGAGTTTGGGGCCAAGATTGTTCAACTGCCTCCCAGCATACATAAGGGGATTACCAATAGACCCCTGGCTGTCTTCAAGAAGGCGCTGGACAGGCACCTAAGTCAGTACTTGATCAGCTAGGCTGTGGTTTGTACGTCGATTTATGTGAGGCCACCAGTAACAGCCTGATTGATCAGACCCTGATCCACCACAAGTCTTGGTTTCAGACCGGGCCGCGGGGCCATTGACCCCTGAACCCCTCTTCAGGTATACTCCAGGTATGTCCCCCTATCCCTCCTGTCTTTCAGTATTGTCAGGTTGAGTTTCGTTAACCTCTCATCGTACGACAAACCCTCAGTTCGGGACTAGTCTTGTTGCAATGACGTACACGGTGTACAGTGTCGTGAATGACTCCTTACTTAGATGTGTGTGTGTACTCACCTATTTGTGGTTGCAAGGGTCGATACATAGATCCTGGCCCCGCCTTTTCACTGATCGCTACTAGGTCCTCTCTCTCCCTTCTACACAAGTTTTATCATACCTCGTCTTAAAACTATGTATGGTTCCTGCCTCTACTACGTCACTTGCTACACTTTACCACTTACTGAAAACTCTATGACTAAAGAAATAATTTCTAACATCTCTTTGACTCATATGAGTCTTCAGTTTCCAATTGTGACCCCTTGTTTCTGTGTCCCATCTCTGGAACATCCTGTCTATGTCCACCTTGTCAATTCCTCGCAGTATTTTGTATGTCGTTATCATGTCTCCACTAACCCTCCTTTCTTCCAGTGTCGTCAGGCCGATTTCCGTTATCCTTCCTTCGTAGGACATTTCCCTAAGAAGTCTTGTTGCAAACCTTTGCACATTATCTAATTTCTTGAAGTGCTTAACCAGGTGTGGGATCCAAACTGGTGCTGCATACTCCAGTATGGGCCTGACGTACACGGTGTATAGAGTCTTGAGCTTGGTTCTTAGTCTTTACAGGTTGTGATTGCTGGTTGCTGGTTTTTAGTCTTTGAAGGAGTGGTCGCAGGTTAAGGTTGCTGGTTCTTAGTGTATGCAGGTTAAGGTTGCTGGTTCTTAGTCTTTGAAGGTGGGGTTGCTGGTTCTTTGGTTTTGCAGGTTGACATTGCTGGTTCTTAGTCTTTGAAGGTGTGACTGCTGGTTCTTGGTTTTTGCAGGTTTTGATTTTTGGTTCTTGGTCTATGTAGGTTGTGGTTGTTGGTTATTGGTCTATGCAGGCTGTGGTTGCTGGTTCTTTGTCTTCACAGTTTGTGGTTGCTGGTGGCAACATTAGGTGACAGTGGTTGTTGGTCTTATCAACTGATGGTTGTTGCTACCGGAATAGAAAAATGCTTCAAAACTAAAATAAACGTGTAAAATATTAAACATGAAAGCTTTTTCAGTTATATGAAGATGTGGAACAATTTTTCCATAAAATGCAGTTCAAAGAGCAAATTATATTAAAGATTAGGACATTTCATGTAATTCTTCAAATTTAGCTTCAGTTTAGCTACACACACACTCCTGAGATTTCGGCTTCAATAGCAACGCTTTTCTTGCCGAATAAGGCAAGCGAACATTCTGGACCTAACGAAAATTATATTTCATTGTGTTTATTATTAAATTATTTTAAAGTTATCTAAAATATATTTAGATATTGTAAACTTATCTAAAACATATTTAGTTGGATTAGGCTAAATAAAATTGCGCTAGTTATAATAAGGTTAGTTAAGTTTTCTAAGGTTCTTTTGGTACAAAATTATTAATTTTTGCTTTAACATAAATAAAAAAAATCTTTAAACGTTTAAGAGAATTTTTTTAGAAATTATTTAATTTTAAATGAGTTCTTGCTAATTGACCAGTTTTACCTACTCGGCACTACACACACACACACACACACACACACACACACACACACACACACACACACACACACACACATATATATATATATATATATATATATAAACACTGATCTCTGGCCGACGGAGACTCGAACCTACGAACCTCATGACAAGGTACGCAGTGCTTTACCGACCGTACCACACTGGTCCAATACCTTGGCATCCAGCTTTCGCTAGACGTTATTCCAAGGCAGCCAGCTTTCAGGCAGGAAGGCTTACAGCTTTTCATCTCATCCCCTGCATGCATCGACACAACTAGAGATTTTTACAATGCAAGGAATTCGCAAGAGCAGGCGAAATATTCACAAACACTGATCTCTGGCCGACGGAGACTCGAACCTACGAACCTCATGACAAGGTACGCAGTGCTTTACCGACCGTACCACACTGGTCCAATACCTTGGCATCCAGCTTTCGCTAGACGTTATTCCAAGGCAGCCAGCTTTCAGGCAGGAAGGCTTACAGCTTTCATCTCATCCCTACATGCATCGACACAACTAGAGATTTTTACAATGCAAGGAATTCGCAAGAGCAGGCGAAATATTCACAAACACTGATCTCTGGCCGACGGAGACTCGAACCTACGAACCTCATGACAAGGTACTCAGTGCTTTACCGACCGTACCACACTGGTCCAATACCTTGGCATCCAGCTTTCGCTAGACGTTATTCCAAGGCAGCCATGAAAGCCAGCTTTCATGACAAGGTACGCAGTACCTTGTCAAGGTACGCAGTACCTTGTCATGAGGTTCGTAGGTTCGAGTCTCCGTCGGCCAGAGATCAGTGTTTGTGAATATTTCGCCTGCTCTTGCGAATTCCTTGCATGTAAAATCTCTAGTTGTGTCGATGCATGCAGGGATGAGATGAAAGCTGTAAGCCTTCCTGCCTGAAAGCTGGCTGCCTTGGAATAACGTCTAGCAAAGCTGGATGCCAAGGTATTGGACCAGTGTGGTACGGTCGGTAAAGCACTGCGTACCTTGTCATGAGGTTCGTAGGTTCGAGTCTCCGTCGCCAGAGATCAGTGTTTGTGAATATTTCGCCTGCTCTTGCGAATTCCTGCATTGTAAAAATCTCTAGTTGTGTCGATGCATGCAGGGATGAGATGAAAGCTGTAAGCCTTCCTGCCTGAAAGCTGGCTGCCTGGAATAACGTCTAGCGAAAGCTGGATGCCAAGGTATTGGACCAGTGTGGTACGGTCGGTAAAGCACTGCGACCTTGTCATGAGGTTCGTAGGTTCGAGTCTCCGTCGCCAGAGATCAGTGTTTGTGAATATTTCGCCTGCTCTTGCGAATTCCTTGCATTGTAAAAATCTCTAGTTGTGTCGATGCATGCAGGGGATGAGATGAAAAGCTGTAAGCCTTCCTGCCTGAAAGCTGGCTGCCTTGGAATAACGTCTAGCGAAAGCTGGATGCCAAGGTATTGGACCAGTGTGGTACGGTCGGTAAAGCACTGCGTACCTTGTCATGAGGTTCGTAGGTTCGAGTCTCCGTCGGCCAGAGATCAGTGTTTGTGAATATTTCGCCTGCTCTTGCGAATTCCTTGCATTGTAAAAATCTCTAGTTGTGTCGATGCATGCAGGGGATGAGATGAAAAGCTGTAAGCCTTCCTGCCTGAAAGCTGGCTGCCTTGGAATAACGTCTAGCGAAAGCTGGATGCCAAGGTATTGGACCAGTGTGGTACGGTCGGTAAAGCACTGCGTACCTTGTCATGAGGTTCGTAGGTTCGAGTCTCCGTCGGCCAGAGATCAGTGTTTGTGAATATTTCGCCTGCTCTTGTGAATTCCTTGCATATATATATATATATATATATATATATATATATATATATATATATATATATATATATATATATATATATACACACACAAACCAACCACGGGGAGTAGAATGATAGCTCTAGGCCTTTCGTGTTGCATTCAACACATCATCAGGAGCTTGCAAAATTGAAGAAAAGAGGAGGATGTCCAAGCAAGTACGTTCCCAAAAGACCGTCTTCACTGAAGTGAGTGAGTGAGTGGGGGAGAGAGGAAGGTACAGGAAGCGCCCCCAGGCACAACAGTGCCCACAGCCAGAAGGATGAATATTATAGCATTAGAAAAATCCCACGAGCATTGATATTGTAATAGCCTAAACAAAATTAAAGTGCCAATAATAAAAAAATCGATCATATTCCACTATGACATCAATTAGTTTACACACATAAATATATTGTCAGTGATATAGAACTCTCTGGCAATTATAAGGTAGCCTTTCAAGGGACAACGTGTTCATTTAAATTGACGAGAAAATGGTAACATTTAGAGGGGAGACTTCTAAAATTTATGTAAAGGAAACAGGCCTCATTAAAAAACTTATCTAAAGGGGAGGCATCTGCAATAACAAGAAAGATGAACACAGATTTTCAACCCACATAATTCCAAGGCAAACTCTGGTTCAACCTTCAGAAACTGCAGAAAAAATAGGCCCATATATATATATATATATATATATATATATATATATATATATATATATATATATGTATATATCACAAACACTGATCTCTGGCCGACGGAGACTCGACCCTACGAACCTTGTGACAGGAACGCAGTGCTTTACCGACCGTACCACACTCGACCAATACCTTGGCATCCAGCTTTCGCTAGACGTTATTCCAAGGCAGCCAGCTTTCAGGCAGGAAGGCTTACAGCTTTCATCTCATCCCCTGCATGCATCGACACAACTAGAGATTTTTACAATGCTAGGAATTCGCAAGAGCAGGCGAAATATTCACAAACACTGATCTCTGGCCGACGGAGACTCGACCCTACGAACCTTGTGACAGGAACGCAGTGCTTTACCGACCGTACCACACTGGACCAATACCTTGGCATCCAGCTTTCGCTAGACGTTATTCCAAGGCAGCCATCTTTCAGGCAGGAATGCTTACAGCTTTTCATCTCATCCCTGCATGCATCGACACAACTAGAGATTTTTACAATGCTAGGAATTCGCAAGAGCAGGCGAAATATTCACAAACACTGATCTCTGGCCGACGGAGACTCGACCCTACGAACCTTGACAGGAACGCAGTGCTTTACCGACGTACCACACTGGACCAATACCTTGGCATCCAGCTTGCTAGACGTTATTCCAAGGCAGCCAGCTTTCAGGCAGGAAGGCTTACAGCTTTCATCTCATCCCTGCATGCATCGACACAACTAGAGATTTTTACAATGCTAGGAATTCGTAAGAGCAGGCGAAATATTCACAAACACTGATCTAAGGCCGACGGAGACTCGACCCTACGAACCTTGTGACAGGAACGCAGTGCTACCGACCGATACACACTCGACCAATACCTTGGATCCAGCTTTCGCTAGACGTTATTCCAGGCGAGCCAGGCAGGAAGGCTTACAGCTTCATCATCCCGCAGCATCGACACTAGAGTTTTCAATGCTAGAATTCGCAAGAGCAGGCGAAATATTCAAACACTGATCTCTGGCCGACGGAGACTCGACCTAGAACCTGACAGGAACGCAGTGCTTACGACCGACCCACTGGACCAATCCTTTGCATCCAGCTTTCGCTAGACGTTATTCCAAGGCAGCCATCTTCAGGCAGGAAGGCTTACACTTTTCATCTCATCCCTACTGCATCGACACAACTAGAGATTTTACAATGCTAGGAATTGCAAGAGCAGGCGAAATATTCACAAACATGATCTCTGGCCGACGGAGACTCGACCCTACGAACCTTGTGACAGGAACGCAGTGCTTTACCGACCGTACCAACGGTCGGTAAAGCGAAAGCTGGATGCCAAGGTATTGGTCCAGTGTGGTACGGTCGGTAAAGCACTGCGTTCCTGTCACAAGGTTCGTAGGGTCGAGTCTCCGTCGGCCAGAGATCAGTGTTTGTGAATATTTCGCCTGCTCTTGGAATTCCTAGCATTGTAAAAATCTCTAGTTGTGTCGATGCATGCAGGGGATGAGATGAAAAGCTGTAAGCCTTCCTGTCTGAAAGCTGGCTGCCTGGAATAACGTCTAGCGAAAGCTGGATGCCAAGGTATTGGTCCATGTGGTACGGTCGGTAAAGCACTGCGTTCCTGTCACAAGGTTCGTAGGGTCGAGTCTCCGTCGGCCAGAGATCAGTGTTTGTGAATATTTCGCCTGCTCTTGCGAATTTCTAGCATTGTAAAAATCTCTAGTTGTGTCGATGCATGCAGGAATGAGATGAAAGCGTAAGCCTTCCGCCTGAAAGCTGGCTGCCTTGGAATAACGTCTAGCGAAAGCTGGATGCCAAGGTATTGGTCCAGTGTGGTACGGTCGGTAAAGCACTGCGTTCCTGTCACAAGGTTCGTAGGGTCGAGTCTCCGTCGGCCAGAGATCAGTGTTTGTGAATATTTCGCCTGCTCTTGCGAATTCCTAGCATTGTAAAAAATCTCTAGTTGTGTCGATGCATGCAGGGATGGATGAAAAGCTGTAAGCCTTCCTGCCTGAAAGCTGGCTGCCTTGGAATAACGTCTAGCGAAAGCTGGATGCCAAGGTATTGGTCCAGTGTGGTACGGTCGGTAAAGCACTGCGTTCCTGTCACAAGGTTCGTAGGGTCGAGTCTCCGTCGGCCAGAGATCAGTGTTTGTGAATATTTCGCCTGCTCTTGCGAATTCCTAGCATTGTAAAATCTCTAGTTGTGTCGATGCATGCAGGGATGAGATGAAAGCTGTAAGCCTTCCTGCCTGAAAGCTGGCTGCCTTGGAATAACGTCTAGCGAAAGCTGGATGCCAAGGTATTGGTCCAGTGGGGTACGGTCGTTAAAGCACTGCGTTCCTGTCACAAGGTTCGTAGGGTCGAGTCTCCGTCGGCCAGAGATCAGTGTTTGTGAATATTTCGCCTGCTCTTGAATTCTAGCATATATATATATATATATATATATATATATATATATATATATATATATATATATATATATATATATATATATATATATATATATATATATATATAACGTTATCCATGGAGGCAAAGAAGGGATAGTACGAAAGTATAGTGGTACCAACACTCTTATATGGGTGTGAAGCATGGGTTGCAAATGCTGCAGCGATTAGGAGGCTGGAGGCAGTGGAGATGTCCTGTCTAAGGGCAATGTGTGGTGTAAATATTATGCAGAAAATTCGGAATGTGGAAATTAGGAGAAGGTGTGGAGTTACTAAAAGTATTTGTCAGAGGGCTGAAGAGGGGTTGTTGAGGTGGTTTGATCATTTAGAGAGAATGGATCAAAGTAGAATGACTTGGAGAGCGTATAAATTTGTAGGGAAGGAAGGCGGGGTAGGGTCGTCCTAGAAAAAGTTGGAGGGAGGGGTAAAGGAGGTTTTGTGTGCGAGGGCTTGGACTTCCAGCAAGCATGTGTGAGCGTGTTAGATAGGAGTGAATGGAGACGAATGGTTTTTGGGACCTGACGAGCTGTTGGAGTGTGAGCAGGGTAGCATTTTGTGAAGGGATTCAGGAAACCAGTTAATTGATTTAGTTGAACTTGAGTCCTGGAAATGGGAAGTACAATGCCTGCACTTTAAAGGAGGGTCTGGGACAGTGACAGCTGGGAGGACTATTCTCAGCTGTCGTATCTGAGCGCCTCTGCAAAGACAGTGATTATGTATGAGTGTGGTGAAAGTGTTGAATGTTGATGAAAGTATTTTCTTTTTTGGTGATTTTCTTCTTTTTGGGTCACCCTGCCTCGGTGGGAGACGACCGACTTGTTGAAAAATTATATATATATATATATATATATATATATATATATATATATATATATATATATATATATATATATATATATATATATATATATATACATATATATATATTGATTTTCAGTTATGACAAGTTCCACCTGCTTAGATAGGTAGAGATTTAAGAAATCGAAATGAACATCGCAAAAGAATGTAGATTAATTATGCTGATGAAGTATAATTTATAAAACACAATAAGACAAATACAGGAAAAGCCAGAAAATATAGTGGATAATGAGAATTTAAAAAAAAATAATGGTAGTTCCTTATAAGAAGACCACTATTTTTACCACGCTTAAGATCAGTCAAGCTGTATTAATGTTTGTAGAATTACCTACAATATGTTAGGTAAAAGGACACAAGAGCTACTAATGTGATATTGTATTATGGCAACGTTTCGTTCTCCAAGAGGTTTTTCAAGCCGTTACGGCATGACAAAGCTCCTGGAGAGCTAAACGTTGCCTTAATAAAATGTCACATTAGTTGCACATGTGTCCTTTTATCTAACATGAGTCAGGCTGCGGTAGCTGTGTCAACCAGCGGACCCCTAACCGATACAGCTTGGTTGAACAAGTATTGAACCAGGAAACTTGGTCTCCGGCCCTGCAGCGGTGGTAGAAAACTCCTCGACACAGGTCACAGGTATATCACAGTACACTGCACATGTAAATCACCTTCACGATACTACATTGAGCTCTTTCAGGATCTCACTTTTATATCACTTCAGAGGGCACACACTCATAATATTACTGTTTTCTCTTCTCTAAACTTTTAACCTTTTTCTCCTCCTGGACTGGTCAACTGCTACCTGATTGGTCACTTTCCAGTTTACCATACGATTGAATTTCTTCTGGCCTAAAGTGCTGCAATACTTTCCAGTGTAAGTCATTTTCAGAGCATTCTGCCGCTGCTCTGACAAACTGATTGCATAGCAACTGATAACAACGCAAACCTAATCGCTCCAACATCAGTTAGTTATATTAGAACAGAGCACAAACTAACCACTGCTCTGGCATCAAGTGTCACAGTTTAAAATCTTTGCATGGGAGCATCTCAGTGCAAGAAAATAAAATAATCAAATGTGTTTTATATCTGTTACTCGTATCCTTCCATCTTCTTCCTTCTTTCCCTGTAAGTCCCAGCTGAACTCTCACTCACCACCTGAGAGATGTTCGTCGGGTTGAACAAAACGGTGACACTGTAGACGTAGGCTCTGCCTCCCTCCGTCATCGTCTTGAGAAGGTCCGTGGCAAGCCACTTGGTGTGAAAGAAATCCTTATTTTGCAGATAGCCATAACACAGGGCACAGGAGTCTGCTGAGAAGAACTCCGGAGGCAAGTAGTTCTCCTGAGGTGGTAGGAAATATGTCAGCCTTTTAGTATATATGTGTTGATGAGAGGGAGAGAGAGAGAGAGAGAGAGAGACAGACAGACAGACAGACAGACAGACAGACTGACACAAACGCCCACCCACTCACCCATACCCTTCACATCCCTCATCCCATGGAGCCAGCATTTTTTAGAATTTAGAATGAGAGAGAGAGAAGGACATAAAAAAGGAGAAGGGCATTAGACTAGGAGAGGGGTGGAGAGCCACACAAGACAAATCCAATACCCACAACTTTCTACTCAAAAACACTTAAAATAGTTGTTTATATTTAACAGAATCTGATACTTCAGCAAAGTGGTGATGTCCTATTCTATATTATTGCTACATAGTTGCAACAAAAGCTGTCAATTCCCTGTCACATTCTGTCAAATTGGATATGTTTTATAATTAAAGTGTTGAAATGTGTCAGATATCTATCATGACAGAGAGGGGCAACACCGGTTATATAGGAGAAAAATGATAAACGATGAGGGTAACATGGGTTACGTCATATATCAAGAGTATAGAGATTGAAAAACAATGTAAATTAATTTATGCAATTACCCTGGACCTGCACAGAGGTCGGCCTGCCTTCTGTAGGTCCTCAGCGTTGAAGATTTGTCTTATATGAAGGTCCACGTCTTCTGTGACTGTGTTTTCTCCTGCTTCTTCAGTGGCGGTATTAGGTACCCCGATGTCAACGACAGCAGATGGAGTTATCAGCACTGCTTCACCATCTACCTGGATATCGTCCGATTTGTTTTGCTTTCCGCCTTCTCTATTACGCCTGGTTAAGTCGTCTCCCCTCTCCTCACGGGACCTGGGGAGCAGTGCTGTCGCCCCAGAATGTGAAACTCTTATGTTATATTCTTTATTGAACGTATGTTGCGCTTCGAATAAACTGACGTCTTGATAGTCGCTCAGGATGAACCGTTGTCTCGTCCCCACCTTCGTGAGCTCGTGAAGGTGGTCTTGCGGGTACTCCTGGTTGTGCCTGTCCTGGATCCATGAATGACTGTCATTCCTTCTTAAATCCCCAGTAGATTGATGACTCCTGTTGAGCACTTCTTGTGTAGTTGTAGAAAATCTGCTTCCCTCAGTAACTGTCACAACAGCATCATCTGCAGAAGATACAACGAATGCTACGTTCAGCTTTCTTATCCATACACTCTTGTACACTTACAATACCTAAAGAATAATCTTGAGTTTAATAATAGACATAATGATAATATTAGTCAACTTATACTACACAACCTTGTTCACTTAGATCAATATGAATGACTGTCTTCCATGTTAAAGAATGTTCAGATCTTATCTTCTTCTTTTGCATGTGTTTGTGATCATTAAAGTAATTCAGCTTTGAAGTGTTGAAAGAAAATTAGAGTTTAATAATTATTCTGAATCCCCCAAAAAATGTGTATTCCTGAGGAAATTTCTATGCTGAATGCTACTATAGAAGACAAAGAGGAAAATACCGTCGGGAAGATAAAGACATTCAGGCAGAACTAGTACAAGAATAATAATAAAAATTCTTACAAATCATACTAGAATAATCTTTTTAGTTCACTCAATACCGACACAAATTATGCATATTTTTGACATTCATATCTGCCAACTAATTCACTTACAAGAAATGAAAAAGAAGCAAAATGTGTAAATTATCATATTTATTGAAGTTTCTCTGTTGAACGTAAAATTAAGAGTATACAGCTAGGACGATGTGTTAGAGGACGATGTACTCACCTAGTTGTACTCACTAGTTGTACTCACCTAGTTGTTGTTGCAGGGGTCGAGACATAGCTCCTGGCCCCGCCTCTTCACTGGCCGCTACTGGGTCACTCTCCCTGCGCCATGAGCTTTATCTTACCTCTTCTTAAAGCTGTGTATGGAACCTGCCTCCACTACATCGCTTCCCAAGCTATTCCACTTCCCGACTACTCTGTGACTGAAGAAATACTTCCTAACATCCCTGTGATTCATCTGAGTCTTCAACTTCCAACTGTGTCCCCTTGTTGCTGTGTCCCATCTTTGGAACATTCTGTCTCTGTCAACCTTGTCAATTACTCTCAGTATTTTATATGTCGTTATCATGTCCCCCCCTATCTCTCCTGTCCTCAGTGTCGTCAGGTCGATTTCCCTTAACCTCTCCTCGTAGGACATACCCTTAGCTCCGGGACTAGTCTTGTTGCAAACCTTTGCACTTTTCTAGCTTCTTTACGTGCTTGGATAAATGTGGGTTCCAAGCTGGTGCTGCATACTCCAGTATGGGCCTAACGTACACAGTGTACAGGGTCCTGAACGATTCTTTATTAAGATGTCGGAATGCTGTTCTTAGGTTTGCTAGGCGCCCGTATGCTGCAGCAGTTATTTGGTTGATGTGCGCCTCAGGAGATGTGCCTGGTGTTATACTCACCCCAAGATCTTTTTCCTTGATTGAGGTTTGTAGTCTCTGGCCCCCTAGACTGTACTCCGTCTGCGGTCTCCTTTGCCCTTCCCCAATCTTCATGACTTTGCACTTGGTTGGGTTGAACTCCAGGAGCCAATTGCTGGACCAGGCTTGCAGCTTGTCCAGATCCCTTTGTAGTTCTGCCTGGTCCTCTTCCGATTGAATTCTTCTCATCAACTTCACATCATCTGCAAACAGGGACACTTCGGAGTCTATTCCTTCCGTCATGTCGTTCACAAACACCAGAAACAGCACCGGTCCTAGGACTGACCCCTGTGGAACCCCACTCGTCACCGGCGCCCACTCTGACACCTCGCTAGTGTTCTCTTCTTTTACCCGAATTGATGAATACCTTCTTTCCCACTCAAAAAAATGCTATAGGGATTCTGTAAAGATTTTGATGAGGTTCACTTTGGACAAACTGGGAGGGTCTTAAAAATGTGGATTTTGGAAAATAAAGGGGGAAGTTAGATATGGTTATGAGAGCTGTGTCTTACTTAAGTGTGTGATGGAGAAAAAAAATCAAACATACGGAAGAAAGTCAATAGTCTTTTAACCTTCAAAGGTGTAGTTATAGGAGGTTAGGTAAAGCTACTTATATGAATAACATTATTAAGATTACTCCTTAAGAGTCGATATTGGAACCAGTGAGTGATTATGCTGTACCTGGAGGGTATTTCATATATATATATATATATATATATTATATATATATATATATATATATATATATATATATATATATATATATATATATATATATATATATATATAATCATTAACACAACTGCTTCTTGGCCAGGACTCGATCCTGCGTTCCCATGTCCAGTCATGTGTGAACTAAACAAAGTACGCATTTCTCAAACATCAGTTAGCCTGACTTGAGTCTTGGAGGTGGGGAATGTCTTCCTCTGAAGGAGAGGTGGAGATATTGCAGCTCAGAATGTCATTTGAATTATGATTTCTGGACTCTTCTGACACTATAGCTATTGATTGAGTAATGGTGAATGTGTTTCCTCTTCTGGGTCACTTTACTTCGGTGGGAGATCATCGATGGGTTAAAAAAATATCTTTAAAAATAATGACAACGTTACACCAGCGATCGTTCAGTGTTACACATTGCTCTCTCTAGCAAAGTACGATGACGCTATTGTGGCCAGATCCACTGTGGCCAGATCCACTGTGGCCAGCTCCACCGTGGCCAGCTCCACCGTGGCCAGTTCCACCGTGGCTAGCTCCACCGTGGCCAACTCCACCGTAGTTAGCTCCACCGTGCCAGCTCCACCGAGGCCAGTTCCACCGTAGCCAGTTTCACCGTGGCCAGTTCCACCGTGGCCAGTTCCACCGTGGCCAGTTCCACCGTGGCCAGTTCCACCGTGGCCAGCTCCAGGCTCATGGATAGACTGGCCAACACAATGAAGGAGTTGACGTTTATGGTGTGATTTATGACGACAAATGGAAGCTTTCCTAATGGCCAATTGGAACAATATAATATACTAAGGAACTTTGACTTAGTTGAGGTCATTGATATTTCGTATAATAAAAAAAACATTTATCTTATCAAGGAAATGTTTGTCTAAGGTTGAAATATACATTATATTAGGGGTAAAATATTTTTTTGTTTAAATTTATACTCTAGTGGAAAGACCTTTCATGTAAATTTAAGATTATTTTAAGTTGTGATATGATGAAAAGTTCTTGTATCTTTTAAAAGTTCATTGAGACAAGTTATCTCCCTCGTTTTTTTAGATAATAATTAATTAGTGCTTTCAAAGTGTATTATACAGTTGGAAACCATGGGAATTTTTGTTATAAAAGTTTAAATACTGGAACCATAGTTGAGAGGAAGAGCCTTAAAATATTTGACTTAAATGATACATTTTATTAGCAACTCAACGAAATGCAAAAGTTACGATGATTTAATTTAAAAAAAAATGTTACACAAACAAACATACACACATAGTAAATTCGAGCACACAAGCTCTCTCTCTCTCTCTCTCTCTCTCTCTCTCTCTCTCTCTCTCTCTCTCTCTCTCTCTCTCTCTCATATGCCCTGAGGAACACATCAACCGAATAACTGATGCAGCAAATGCAAGTCTGGCAAATCTAAGAATAATTTTTCGACATTAGTAAAGTGTCATTCAGTACTAGTCCCGGAGCTCAGGGTTACGTCCTATAAGGAGAGCTTAAGGGAACTCAACCTGGTGATAGTGGAGGCCACGACGACCAGGAGGGATAAGATAACGACGTACTGATACAAAGAGGAATTGACAGGGTGAACAGGGACAGAATATTTTAGAGAGGGAAAACTCAGATGAGTCATTGAGATGTTAGGATTTATTTCTTCAGCCATTGAAATGTCTCAAACTGGAATTATCTGGAGAGTGTCCTTGAAGATGCAGGATCCATGTATAGGTTTAAGAAGAAATATAAGGCTCCTGAATGCGGGAGAGTAGATCTAGAAGCGATCAGCGAACAGGCGGAGCCAGGAGCAATCACATATAGGTTAGTACATATAGGTAAGTACACACAAATCAAGAGCAATTGTCATGTTTCCAGGCTGAGAACATTTGTCTCACTTCGGACTGTATCAAGCTTGTATAAGCCTTGGCATTTATTGTGGAAACATTTCGCCACTAGTGGCCCCCTCAGGACTGAGGAGGTCGCTATGTGGCGAAATGTTTCTCATTTGTCCACATATTGTCGGTATCACAATTCCATTTTTCTTGGAATTTATTGTACAAGAAAATGTAATCATGTTTTATAATCGTCGATTCAATTATATTTCTTTCTACAACTGATCAGTTTGGGACTATAATTCGAGCTTCTGATCATCTAGCAGAGTCTTCAATAATCCTTCTAGATGGTCAGAAGGTAATATACTGTGGCAATATGAAATCATTTCACAGGTGGGCGGGGCTCACCAGTGGAGGTTGGTTATGCCCATGAGTTCTGAAAGATAACCTGTAGGGTATGGAGATGTCCTTTGTACCAAGATTACATGGTATTTGTTTAATATTACAGCAGGAATCAGCAGTAATTCCTGTCGTAATTCGTTTCCTAAGGCAACTTCTCAAGAATCTTATCAACTAACAGTAAGATGTTACAAATTATATATACCAGTGAATTTAAATAAGTCCAGTGACAAAGCTACGTACGTTCTCATGGTATCTCTTGATAAGAATTATAGTAACAATGTTGAGCTTAAAGTAATTAGGTTCTGGGTTTCTACATTACAGACTGAATTGTTTGTCATCCTAATTTCACTAAAGGTATCTTATGACAATGAGCTTAACTCCTTGAGTATTACTGATACGATGTCATCACTGAATACAACTGATTCGCTTAATGAATTTGCCAATATGCTTAATGGAACAGCCAGGAAGAGATTTAAAAAAAAACTTACCTGGAGAGAGTTCCGGGGGTGAACGCCCCCGCGGCCCGGTCTGTGACCAGGTCTTAGTAAGGAGCTAATGTATAATTCTTATAAATCTGTCTGACATGATTTTTTTCTTACAAGATAATGCTTAAAAGAATTTCAAAGAACTTTGAAAGAAGATGGTTATAGCCTTGGTCTGTGTCTAGCATTAGAAATGGTATTAAGAGAGAAAACATAATTAAAAAGACTGTCACAATAATGAAGTTAGAAGCAAACTTTGATAACATGAACGTAGTTGAGGACTTTTATTGAGAATCACGAAATATAAAACATCTGGACATGGTTGCAGGGTCTTCTGGAAATTCTCTATATACGCTTGATAGTTTTCTTATTGAGGATTATAGCGACCGACAGAGCTATTACTTTTGCGAAATGTTAAGATATTTTGTTAAGGAAAATAAGAGTGAGAATTTTTAACAGTATCTTAAAGTTGCTTGTTATAAGTGAATTGTAAATTATAAATACTTTATAAGATGTGCACCTGCTAACTCTCTTAAGGCCTAGTCACTTGGCGCTTTGATTAAATATACAATGACAAAACCTGGCTATATTTATTTTGAAGAAGTTGCGCCTGTGACTTTATCCATACAATAGAAATCTTATTAATCGGAGAAAGTAGAAGACAAGGTAATCAGCCCCTCAGTCTTGAAGGTGTTGAAACAGAACCCAGAACAAGATTAGGAAATCAGTCCCTGATATGATTGCAAACAGTACTGAAATATTACATCTTTTTCACTTCCCTCAGATCATGTGCCTTCATATTTCTTAGTAGTGTTCCACTTCCTTCAAAACACTGGTTTCTTCCTTTGTGCTCTACTTTGCATCCAGATAAGTATAAGAGTTCAAAAATATTTATATCTGAGGTAAATGAAAGGAGGTTGAGAAGTAGTGAACTGAACGTTTAGCAGCACTCAATTTTTTTTTTCTGAGATTCGAACTGGGCTTTTTCTACAGTTCCACCAGCAGCATGTTTAAGTTGTGAGTTGAACTATGTGGTTAATGGGATTTGATGCGCTGTTGGAGTGTATTGGAATATCTAACTATAAAGAGATTCATAAAAAAGATCCGATTTCAGTTTTATGTGCTTGAAGAACCTGTACGTTGTAAGTCTTGCAGGGATGTTTTCTATTCGGTAAAACCTTGTACAGTGACGCCTGTACTCGCGAAGAAAAACTCCTAAGAAGAAAGTTATAATGAATTTAATTGTTTCTTTGGGTAATTCTCATTTAGTAGTAGACGGCTGTATTAAATATCACGTCACAACAAATAATCTGTCTCTGCTATATAACAAACCACAAAAAGTGATCATGAAATCTACCTCAACTAGAGGTACTATCCTCCGTCTCACATTTTCACAAAAATAACAGTTTTCTGCAGTTTTAAGTAGATATACAAAATATGTGTATGTTCTTCCAAAATACAGCGGCCTCAACTTAAAAAGTCTTGTTATGTTTTCTGTCTGTTTGATTACTCCAGTGGCAGAGTGAGCCCCTCCTCCTGTTTGATTACTCCAGTGGCAGAGTGAGCCCCTCCTCCTGTTTGATTACTCCAGTGGCAGAGTGAGCCCTCCTCCTGTTTGATTACTCCAGCGGCAGAGTGAGCCCCTCCTCCTGTTTGATTACTCCAGCGGCAGAGTGAGCCCCTCCTCCTGTTTGATTACTCCAGTGGCAGAGTGAGCCCCTCCTCCTGTTTGATTACTCCAGTGGCAGAGTGAGCCCCTCCTCCTTGATGTTGGTGATGGAGGCGCCAGAGACTTCTCTACGCCTTGATGAGCACATCTTGATGTTGGTGTTGCTGGCGAGCAGTGACTCGTCACTGCACCTGAGTAACCAGTCTCACTGTAAACACTGTACTTGTTCTCATGCCGCATTCCTTTTTGCAATTTGTAACCTGTTTGTTCACTGATACATGGTTAAAGTGTTTAGTCTCGTCTTAATTCCTGTGCTAAGAAAAGCAAGAGTTAATAAAGTCTTGTGCTACCGAGTGAGAATGTTATATAATTCTCTCTCTCTCTCTCTCTCTCTCTCTCTCTCTCTCTCTTCTCTCTCCTCTCTCTCTCTCTCTCTTTCTCTCTCTCTCTCTCTCTCTCTCTCTCTCTCTCTTCTCTCTCTCTCTTTCTCTCTTTCTCAAAAACTACAAAATGGAACATGTTTGACTAAAGATAACAAGATAGCTTATGAGAAATCGCTTGTGAAAGAGAACGGAGACTACGTTATAAGAGCCCATAAGCAAGTTGCAGGGCTGAGCTACATGTTCAAGAAGAAGCCTTTATTCTGATTAAATCCCAGGAGTGATAATACCTTAGGAAACTCCAGAAATCTTAGATGCGTCTCTCACTACCAGTGGAGTGCTCAGTCTCCTTCCCAAGGATACGACCCACGACAAACGACTAACTACTAGGTAAATATTGACATAGTCACGCCAATACGGCTCAGAAAATTGCAACATTTATTCAGATATGAAAATTCTTCTCTACACAAGAGATAAAATGTAAATTAGGTTTAGGTACGTAGATAATGGTCTTCAAATATAGAAACGATAAGTTGAATGATTATTTGCCGTGTGAAACTTGACTGAATTTTGGAGGGATAAGTTTTGTATATCATGTATGTTGAATTCCTCTGTATCTGCAGGTTTAGAGGTGTGGTAGCCTTCCACCCTCCACATATGTAGACGCACACACCTGACACTCTACCCACACTTGCATAGTGACGTGTATGTGGTGTTCATCTTCACGTTATCAACACACGTATTAATTTTCCAGATAATGCTCTCTCCGAACTCCATCATTGGTTTCTGGGATTATCAGATGAAATTCCAGTCCAGTACTTCACAGATTCATCAACATCACATGCAAGGAAATACATGTGTGGAAGACTGTGTTGCAGTCTAACAGGATAATATACGTAGTAACAAATGATATACTGCAACTTAACAAGGACCGAAAGAATACAAAATGCACTTGTTTTTTCCATCCTCAGCAGGATAGCCAACTCCCAAAAAGTTGAAAATAACAAAAATATGATAAACCAGTGGAAATAATAAATCTTAGCTAGTGACTGCGAGCATCTGGGGATTTACATGGATATTTATCAAAACTACTTGGAAATATCAATGTATACTTTCATATTATTAATAAATTATTAAATGTAGCAAGTTTTTAATAATGCTAAGATTGTTTTTTGAGTTTAATAAGCACTTACTAAAGTAATGATTATGAACAAGTAGTAAAAATAATTATGGTAACCAAAAGTACATTAGAATTCTCCCCCTTCCCAGAGAGTGGGAGATAGTGTACAAACTCATGAACCCGGCTAATAAAAGTGGGTTTAACTGCGTAAAAAAAGGGAGGTGACCGCCGAAATTAAGTTGCGATATGTGGTTCACTGGCGGAGTGACCTGGAATAATTGTTAATATATTGTGCAGATATTAACATTCTGTAGTCACCGATATATATATATATATATATATATATATATATATATATATATATATATATATATATATATTTATTTATTTGTCCGGTCCCACCGCTTTTGAGGTATCAAGTTCACTTAGCAGCTTCTTCACCTCCTCCTCGGTTGTGTGTATTTCATCCAGCACTTGCTGGTGGATCCTTTGTTGGTGTACCTCCCTATTCTGACTTCCCGGAGTCCTTTCTGTCTCCACTTTAAATACTTCCTTAAATCTCATGTTGAGCTCCTCACATGGTCGTTTCTTGTGAGTTCCCCGCCTTCCCACCTCAGCCTGATTACCTGATCCTTGACTATTGTCCTCCTCTTGATGTGGCTATGCAACAGCTTTGGGTCAGACTTAACTTTCGATGCTATATCGTTTTCATACTGTCGCTGGGCCTTCCTCATTATCTCTGCATTCTCATTTCTGGCACTTCGACTAATCTCTTTATTTTCCTGGGTCCTTTGTTTTCTGTACTTTTTCCATTCTCTAGCGCACTTAGTTTTTGCCTACCTTCACCTTTGGGTAAACCCAGGGCTGGTTCTTGTCTTCCCATTATTTCTGTTGCCCTTGGGAACAAACCTCTCCTCTGTTTCCTTGCATTTTTTTGTCACGTAGTCCATCATTTCGTTTACTGATTTCTTATCAATTCTCTTTCCCACTGAACCTCCTGCAGGAAGATCCTCATTCCTGTGTAGTCCCCCAATTTGCAGTTTGGCTTTTCCCATCCTACTCCTGTTACCCTCTCCACTTGTAACTCTACTATGTATTCAAAGCTGAGGACCACGTGATCACTAGCTCTGAGGGGCCTTTCATACATGATGTCCTCGATGTCCGAGCTACTCAGGGTAAATACGAGGTCCAGTCTTGTTGGTTCATCCTCACCCCTCTCTCTCTGGTAGTGTCCCTAACATGTTGATGCATGAGGTTTTCCAGTACCACATCCATCATCTTGGCTCTCCATGTTTCGGGACCTCATGTGGCTCCAGGTTTTCCCAACCAATCTCCTTGCGATTTAAATCACCCATCACTAGTAACATTGATCTACCCGTGTGAGCTCTTCTGGCCACCTCAGCTAGTGTATCCTCCATTGCTCTGTGCTTCTCATGGTCTCCTGCAGTTCTGTGGCGGGTTGTACATCTATGCAATGACTACCCTATGTCCCCCAGACTGAATTGTACCTACTATGTAGTCCCTTTCGCCCATTTCGTTCATTCCTTCCATTTCTTCAAATCCCCATCGGATTTTAATGAGCAGTGCAACTCCTCCTTTCCCTGTGCTCCCTCTATCTCTCCTCAAGATCTGATATCCGGATGGGAAGATTATGCCTGTTATTATCCTCACATTTATTTGTTATTCCATCCGCATTCGTATACCAGACCTTCAACTTATTTTATAAAACAGTGGCCTGGGGAGAACGTTGGGGTTCGGGGAGCGGGAGACCTGTCAGGGAATTATAGGGGGTTTCTGTAGGGGTGGAGTTTGTGGTGAGGGAGGGGTGGGGGCAGTGGGTACGGTATGTTCGTTTTTGTTAGATTGTTTGGTTCCATTGGGGTTGTTGTGGTTGAGGTCCTTCTGTAGGTGGTTCTGCAGAAGGTTGTGTTTGCTCTTCGTCCTGAGTCTTGGTTCTCCTACTCATCTCTGTCTTTGCCTCTCATTCCTCCGGTGGGATATATATATATATATATATATATATATATATATATATATATATATATATATATATATATATATATATATATATATATATATATATATACATATATATATTATATACATATATATACATATATATACCTCGCATTCATCGGAGATTCGAACCCATGATTCGACTCAGTCACATCTTAGGCCTACTGGTTGATAGGCAGCCTGAGTACTTTTGTTTTTACTTAGTTCAAAGTTCCGTTTACATTACATTTATAACAAGACAAACTTATCCGATTGGCTTCAAATTTTCAACTCTGGTGTATTGCAACTAGTGCAAAATTCATGCAACTATTGACCTGTGCAGGTATCCTATGACCAAACTTGTGTAACCCATTCCCAGATTCTTGGAACGTGTCAGTGTACCTTGCATAAGCCTTTGCTGTTTATTCTTGTTAAATCAAGTTAAATTTGAATCTGCCTCTTCTGAATGGCCTCAATATTTAATGGCTCGTTCATCTTACCGAGAGTATTGTGCCCATTAAGCTTAGTTTGTGAGAGCACAAATTTGACAAAATACTAAATTAAAAAAAAAAAATATTTTGGATAACTGGAAATTCTGCGATAACTGGAAAATGACTCTTCTGATCTGCTTCAAATTTTCAACTTTTAATGTATTTTTCAGAAAGCAAGATTCGCACTGTTATAGGGCTACATATGTCCAATTTGCCAATTTCATTAAATATTGGGGTAAAAGAGGATTTGTGTGTGATGGGCTTGGACTTCCAACAAGCCTGCGTGAGTGTGGTAGATTTATATTTATATTTAACAGCTGAAGAAAACCTCTTCTGATCAGCTTCAAAATAATTTTGCTGATGCATTCTATAAGTGGGATGACCCTCTGTGAAGATGCTAATTTGCAATTTTACCGACGTTGTTAAAATATCCCTTGAATAGTTGAATTCAGAGCAATTACTGTGGAATACATTTTCTGGTAGTCTTCAAACCTTGTCTTGGTGACCTTCAATTTTATGAAACGACTTTATTTGCATGTGTTTTTTCCTAGATAAAAGAATTTTTGCATAGAATGTGTACTGTTTAGGTGCCAATTTATCAGTTATATAGAAAAGAACATCCAAGACTTTCGTTTATACTTTCGGTACAGCTCATTAAGTTCAAACTTTCATTCCTTATCAATTCTTTCGTGAAACATTTGGCAATAAAAATAAGTCACTTTGTGTGACTTTTTTGGGTTATCCAAGGCCCTCTACACATGTGCTGCTATGTATGATAATCTAAGTAACTGTATTTGTGTATACCTGAATAAACTTAGTTACTAGTAAGTGTGGACTCCCTCCAGTCAATTTCATGTAGGCTTTTCTCAATATTGGTATCCAAGCGATAAGTTCAAAAAGCCAGTTGTGATTGCTTTTAAAATGTCAACACTCGTCTTGTTATTGTTAGTGTCAGTGAGGTGCTCTTGATGCAAGGAACTGGACTTATCCTTTTCTTCCGTGGATCGAATGTGAATGCCTCTTATTCCCCAGACGCTATGGGACGCCAACGGGTTTACTGCTCCCTCCCCTGATTGCAGTACAGCAATTCTGAGAACAGCATAGAGCTTTAATGGTTAATGTATCTTATGATATTAATGGAACGATTTTTCGGTTTAGGCTGTGTAGGCACAAATTTTGTTGGATTCTGTACAATAACTGGAAAATGCATCTTTTGGTCGACTTCAAACTTTTAGTGCTGACGTGATTTCCTAAATGAAACTTCGGACTGATTTTAATGTTTTAATGGGCCAATTTTATATACAATTTGGTTTCCGTGAAATAACTGCAAAATGTCTTCTAATAGGCATTAAGTCATTCTTATACTATTTTTGGGTTATCTAAGAATGATCTAAATAACAACAGTTTGCCCTCAAAACCATTGTAAAAATAACTGGTATTTACCCGTACGTAAATATAACTTTCTTTTGCATTGAAAACTGGCAATTCTTAGAGAAGTTTTCATTGTTTTTTGTCGGTGTATGAAGGTGAAAGTTTGAATTTTGGTGGAGGAAAGAGATTGGAAAATATGAAATGCTGGTTTCCATGCGTTAATTTCTGATTACCTCAGAAATTAGCAAATGAGAAGTTATGAAACCGAGGAAAGCGAAGAGGACTGGAAACAGAGTACAGACTCGGGGAACAAAGGCCTCGGTATTAACATATTGCCTGAGGTGCGCATCCTCCCAGCTTTAGAGCAGATTCTTTAAATGCGGTTTGCAGGAAATTCCAAGTAAGGTTTGGTCAAGTTAAGTTAGGCTAAATTAGGTTAGGTTACGTTAGGTTAGGTTAGGTTAGATTCTCCTACATCCATAAAATATAATAAATGATAACATACCACAGTGGAATAACTATAAATATAAGAAAAAAGGTAATATAAAAGTCTGTGGCCCCAAAAGCAACTGGCAGCCTGAGGTCAGTTATAATTCAGCAGTCACCCATTTAACAGTTTTCACAACAGTGAAATATGTGATTTATGTGCTTAAGAAGACTGGATAATGCCAAAATAACCGTTACTGAAAATGCGAAACAGACAAATTCACGGGTAGCTTTCAGGAACCTCAACAAGGAGTCATTCACGACTCTATATACGACATTTTTTTAGGCTCGTCTTGAGGTCTGAAACATCAGCATAGAATAAAAAATCAGATAAAACATATCAGGGCGCTATAAAAGTGCACTGGTTTGCAAAGAGACTTTTCCCAGAGAGACTAAAGTAATTAAACTTGATGACAGAGGACATAAGGATAAGGTGACATGATTGTACATTGTACACGACAGGTTTGTTCGGGAGGCAGGTCCCAGGTGTACCAGGACAAAGTTATTAACAGATGAGTCAGAGGGATGTTAGGAAATACTTCTTTAGCCTTACTGGTCAGGAACTGATACGACCTAGACAGCAAAATGGTAGAAGTAGAATTCATACATAGCTTTAAGAGGTATGATGCAGCTCACGCAGTCAAGGGAGGGACAGCCCAGTGGTGGACAGCAGAGAGGCGGGTCTAGGAATTGAGATAAATAGCGGAGTACAAACTGGATTTCTCTGCAATTTTTTTAAAAAATTGTTTTAATATTTTTTTCAGTATTTCCAGAATACTCTGAACCTTCAGGCTATTCAGAGCTCTTATACTTTAAAAGTATATTCACTCATGCAACTACTAACGTTCACAGGCATTATCCCATAAAACAAACTCCAATAACACCCACAAACACAACACTATCACATGAACTTACTCTAAAATAACCGGGAAGAGAAAAGAAGAGGATAAGAGTGGAAAGAGAGAGAGAGATAAAGAGATATAAGACGAAAAAGTGAGATGCAAAAAATTATGAGTTTTTAATTACAAGACTTTGAGTGAAACCTATCAAAGGCCGGAACGCCTCTGGAAGATTCTTTCTTGAAGCTGTTTTTTAAGGTCCATCATAACCTAGATATTGATAAAAGTGCTTCTGGAGCCATCTTGCCTATCATCCACAAAAACAGAGGCTTTTTCACGAGGTAATAAGAAATCTGGGAGGGGGACCAAGACTATATACAATAACCTCTCAGTATCTCACTTCCGATCCTCTTATCTTAGTATTTAAGGAGGAAATATTAATAGTGAACCTAGTATCCCTCTCCATTACTTTCATGGCGGCCTGGGGTAACTCTGACGAAGCTTGTCTGAATTCTGGTGCCCCAGTTATATATGACTCCGTGACATTAATTTTCCTGTCCAATCAAGACAAGACTCTGCTTCACCTTCTACCCTGGGAATCTGAGACCTGCCCGTTCACACTCCCTAAAACTCACAAGTTAGGAATATATCTAAAATCTATTACTTCCTGAACTGGAAGCGTCCCACAACAACTTGCAGGAGAATTTGCGAAGCATTTCTTCATGCTGCTGTGGATGGTCAGCCTTGTATGCCTTTGACATTCCGGAGAACTCCTGGACAGGAACAAGATTATCAGAATTAAGAACAAGAACAAGAACTCAGTAAGCAATTACCATTTTACGCCAAAAAGTCACGAATGATTTAGACCTTCCTGCAACTGCTCAAAATTTTTTTGATATTGTCGTACTTTGCATGGAGAGAGTTCTGCCTGTTAACACTTTTATTGTAAAGAGTGATACTTAAATAGCATGCCTTTCTTCCAGCATCATTAAGGGTCTCGTAGCCCCTAAAACAGACAACACCATCAGCGTCAAGCTATGCACGAGACCGTTCGGGTCACGTAACAAAATTTGAAGTTTGGGAAGCCTGTAGATGTATCACACTAGTCTGAGAACCGCAACATTTGTCAGTGGGATGAACATAACATAAGAACATAAGAAAGGAGGAACACTGCAGCAGGCCTGTTGGCCCATACTAGGCAGGTCCTTCACAATCCATCCCACTAACAGAACAATTGCCCAACCCAATTTTCAACTCTACCCAAGAATTATGCTTTGAAGATTCTATTAACTCAAGTGCGAGTCCCACTCAAATCCAACCCCTCTCACTCATGAATTTATCCAACCTAAATTTGAAACTACCCAAGGTCATAGCTTCAATGACACTACTAGGCAGACTGTTCCACTCATCAATTACCCTATTTTCAAACCAATACTTTCCTATATCCTTTCTAAATCTAAACTTATCCAATTTGAATCCATTATTGCGGGTTCTCTCTTGGAGAGATATCCTCAAGACCTTATTTATATCCCCCTTATTAATACCCATCTTCCACTTATATACCTCGATCATGTCTCCCCTCATTCTTCGTCTTACAAGTGAATGTAATTTAAGGGTCTTCAATCTTTCTTCATACGGAAGATTTCTAATGCTATGAATTAACTTTGTCATTCGTCGCTGAATGTTTTCTAACGAATTTATATCCATTCTGTAAAATGGAGACCAGAACTGAGCTGCATAATCTAGGTGAGGCCTTACTAATGATGTATAAAGCTGTAATATAACCGCTGGACTTCTGTTGCTTACACTTCTTGATATAAATCCCAGTAATCTATTTGCTTTATTTCTTACGCTTACATAAGAACATAAGAACATAAGAATGGAGGAACACTGCAGAAGGCCTACTGGCCCATACAAGGCAAGTCCTTATCAAAACCACCACTACCTAAGAATTTATTCCCGTACTCACGACACAAATCAAACCCAGCCCCTCCCACTCATATATTTGTCCAATCTCTTTTTAAAGCCACCCAAGGTCCTAGCCTCTATCACAGTACTCGGAAGATTGTTCCACGCATCTACAACTCTGTTCGAAAACCAGTACTTGCCTATGTCCTTTCTAAATCTAAATTTATCCAATTTAAATCCGTTATTTCTGGTTCTTACTTGGTTCGATATCCTCAGTATTTTATTAATATCTCCTTTGTTTATGCCCATCATCCACTTGTACACCTCGATGATATCTCCTCATTCTACGTCTCTCCAGAGAGTGGAGATTCAACGCTCTAAGTCTATCTTCATACGGAGATTTCTTATACTGTAAATCATTTTAGTCATTCTTCTTTGTATGTTCTCCAATGAATCTATATCCATCCTGTAGTAAGGAGACCAAAACTGAGCTGCATAATCCAAATGAGGTCTCACTAGTGATGTATAGAGCTGTAAAATAACTTTTGGACTTCTGTTGCTTATACTTCTTGAAATAAATCCTAGTAATCTGTTAGCCTTATTGCGCACACTTAGGCACTGTTGTCTTGGCTTTAGATTCCTGCTTACCATGACTCCCAAGTCTTTTCACATTCTGTATGATCAAGCTCTACTTCACCTAGTTTATAAATTCGAGGGATATTTTCATTACCAAGGACTAGTACCTTACACTTGTCCACATTGAACTTCATCTGCCACTTTTGAGACCAAGACATTAATTTGTCCAAATCCTCCTGGAGTTCACTGGTATCCTCCTCAGAATGAATCATACGGCCTATTTTTGTATCATCAGCAAATTTACTCATGTCACTTGCAATTCCTTCATCAAGGTCATTTATGTAAATTATGAACAACAATGGGCCTAAAACTGATCCTTGTGGAACGCCACTAGTGACTAATCCCCATTCAGATTTGACCCCATTAATGGAAACTCTCTGCTTTCTATTGGTAAGCCATGCCTCTATCCATGCTTGAACTTTACCTCCTATACCATGAGCTGCCACCTTTCTTAAGAGTCTCTTGTGAGGTACTCTATCGAAGGCCTTACTGAAATCCAAGTAAACTATATCATATTCTTTATCACTGTCTACTGCCTCAAATGTTTTATTGAAAAACGTCAGTAAATTTGTCAGGCAGGAACGACCTCTCGTGAACCCATGCTGAGATTCATTAATCAAATTATGTTCTTCAAGGTGACTTCTGATAATATCAGCTATTATTGATTCTAATAATTTGCCTACTATAGACGTGAGGCTTATTGGACGGTAATTTGATGGAATTGACTTATCCCCTGATTTGAATATAGGAACTACATTAGCTATCTTCCACATCTCTGGCACAATACCAGTTAGGATGGACGTATTAAACACATTCGTTAATGGCTGACTAAGTTCCATCTTGCATTCTTTAAGTACCCTGAAACAACTCGTCGGGTCCGGGGACTTATTTGCTTCAGTTTATCTATCTGTTTGATAACCATGTCCCTCGTGACAGTAATATTAGTTAACTTGAATTCTTCAGGAACTGAATAATTGTTAATTTCTGGAATCTCATTTACGTCTTCTTGTGTAAAGACTGACAAAAATAGTCATTAAATAGAGAACACATTTCCAGTTCGTTATCCGTCAGCTGTCCATTCCCAATTTTCAGAGGTCCTACCTTTTCCCTTAGCTTAGGCATTGCTGACTTGGTTTGAGGTTGCTGCTTACCATAACCCCCAGATCCTTTTCGCATTCTGTACGGCTGAGTTCAACATTATTAAGCTGGTAGGTGCTAGGGTTATGAACATTCCCGAGCTTTAGAACTTTACATTTATCTACATTGAACTGCATCTGCCATTTATCTGACCAGGAATTGAGTTTGTCTAAATCCTCCTGAAGTTCCGTGACATCTACGTCTGAATCGATTATCCTACCTATCTTCGTGTCATCAGCGAATTTGCTCATATCACTAGTAATTCCCTCGTCAAGGTCATTTATATATATTATAAACAACAACGGGCCCAAAACCGATCCCTGTGGAACGCCACTTGTTACAGATCCCCACTCAGATTTAACCCCATTAATGCACACCCTCTGCTTCCTATTGGTGAGCCATGACTCGATCCATGAAAACACTTTTCCTCCAATGCCGTGAGCAGCCACTTTCTTTAACAGTCTCTGATGTGGTACTCTATCAAAAGCCTTACTAAAATCCAAATAAACAATATCGAATTCTTTATCATGATCAACTGCCTCAAAAGCCTTACTGAAAAAGTTAATAAATTAGTTAGGCAGGAACGGCCCCTGGTGAATCCATGTTGAGTATCATTAATCAAATTATGCCTATCGAGATGGCTTCTTATGTTATCAGCTATAATCGACTCTAATAATTTGCCTACAATTGAAGTTAGACTTATTGGGCGGTAATTTGATGGTAACGACTTGTCCCCTGCTTTAAAAATAGGAATTACATTAGCCATCTTCCACGTATCAGACACTACACCTGTTTGAAGAGATAGGTTAAAAATGTTAGTTAAGGGTTCACAGAGTTCAATTTTGCATTCCTTAAGAACCCTTGAAAAAGCTCATCAGGACCTGGCGATTTATTTTGCTTCAAACGGTCTATCTGTTTGATAACCATTTCGCTAGTGACTGTGATACTACATAATTTATCTTCTTCAGGCCCACTAAAATACCTAATTCTTGGGATATTATTAGTGTCTTCCTGAGTGAAAACCGAGAGAAAATAATTATTAAAATAGAGCACATTTCATTCTCTTTGTCAGTAAGATACCCATAATTATTTTTAAGGGGACCTATCTTATCTCTAACTTTTGTTCTATACACCGGGAAAAAAACTTTTGGGTTAGTTTTCGAATCCCTAGCAACTTTAATTTCGTAGTCCCGCTTAGCTTTTCTTATCCCCTTTTTAACGTCCCTCTTAATGTCAATATACTGATTCGTAAGATGACCCTCACCTCTTTTGATACGCCTATAAATTCCTTTCTTCTGCCCTAAAAGATATTTGAGCCTATTATTCATCCATTTTGGGTCATTTCTATTCGATCTAATTTCTTTATAAGGGATAAATGTTCTTTGGGCAGCATGTATAGTGTTCAGAAAACTGTCATATTGATAGCTCTCTTCATTACCCCAGTCCACAGATGATAAGTGTTCTCTAAGTCCATTGTAATCTGCTAAGCGAAAATCTGGGACCGTTACTGAGTTATTCCTACTATGAAAATTCCATTCAATGCCAAAGGTAATTGATTTGTGGTCGCTTGCGCCGAGTTCCTCTGTAATTTCTAAATTATTAACAAGGGTTTCCTTGTTTGCCAGAACTAAGTCAAGCAGATTATTTCCCCTTGTAGGTTCTGTCACAAACTGCTTCAAAAAACAATCTTGAACTACTTCTAAGAAATCGTTAGATTCTAAATTCCCAGTCAAAAAATTCCAATCAATTTGACTAAAGTTGAAGTCACCCAGAATAACTACGTTATCGTGCATTGTGGCCTTAACAATTTCCTCCCATAGTAGTCTCCCTTGGTCCCTATCTAAGTTTGGGGACGGTATATCACACCTAAAATCAATTTTCATGCCCTCTGAAAATTCTATCCAGACAGACTCTGTATGTGTTAATTCAGACTTTATACCCATTTTTATACAACAATTTAAATGATCACGGACATAGAGTGCCACCCCACCCCCCTTCCCGATACTTCTGTCTACTTGGAACAATTTAAAACCCTGAATGTGACATTCGGCAGGCAAGTCAATGCTCCTGTCATTCATCGCATCTCCTGTGGACGTGTCATAAACCTCAGGAATGTCAAACCGGTCGTCAGGGTGTCCGATCGTCGCAAGAGACTGAGTGTATGGTCATCATCCATCGCTACCAGCATCACTGTAGCTCAGAACACAGGGAGCTTCATCATATCTAAATTATTACCAAAACTTATTTTACCGAAGCAAAAAACAGACATCACCTAGTACTGCCACATCCCCTCTTCTCATCGTACCTGGCATCGCTCTTACCTGACTTCCGCCACTACATAAATTAACTGTCTCCTGTTGGCAAGACATTGAGACATTGAGAAGACCCGGGCCAAGATCCGTCCTGGCGAACCTACCTGTAAAAGTTCTCCGTGCTGGGCTGAAGAAGCCCTTGGTGGGCGAAGAGTATCTTCAGTAATGTCTTGATAATCTCATAAGTGGCTTTCTCACGTACATATATGTAAGACCGTCAATAAAATCGTAAGCCACATAACACCAGTTAAGGCTAGAAAGGTGTTCTCCAAGTCCATTGTAATTAGCAGAACGAAAATCTTTGTTCTCGTACTTCCAGGTAATATATTCGTGATCACTTGTGCCAAGCTCTTCAGTGATCTCTAAATTATTTACAAGGATCTCTTTGTTTGACAAAACGAGATCAAACTCATTACTACCTCTGGTTGGATCTCTGGTTGAATATGTTACAAAGTGGTGGTCATAAGCACATTTGTGGTTGCCGATAAAAGCATTGATATAAGTGTTTTTACATATTTGCAAATCTACGAAGGTAGTTACCAGTGTGTGTGTGCAACAATATAGGTCATAGCCTTTATCAGTAACCATTTTTATCCCTCATCCCCTCCCTAGTCTAACAATGATTTCCCAATGATTTACGATCCCTTCACTGCACCAATTATCTTCATTATAAAATCTGAACGCCACTGAATAGCCCATACACACATTGCTGTAGTGTACTATTAACACAAACTAATTTTCGTTTTAACGCTGGTCAATTTTGGGAATTATTTTTACTATCTGATATAGCCAGAAAAAAACTTACCAGAGTTAAATGCATTTTTCATGCAAAATATATTTTGGCTTATTTTAAAGGTTTCTGTGGAAATCAAGCAGATTCAAACACACACACACACACACACACACACACACACACACACACACACACACACACACAGTGTGTCTGTAGATGATGTGAAGTTGATGAGAAGAATTTAATCGGACGAGGACCAGGCAGAACTACAAAGGGATCTGAACAGGCTGCAGGCCTGGTCCAGCAACTGGATCCTGGAGTTCAACCCCACCAAGTGCAAAGTCATGAAGATTGGGGAAGGGCAAAGAAGACTACAGACGGAGTACAGTCTAGGAGGCCAGAGACTACAAACCTCACTCAAAGAAAAGGATATTGGGGTGAGTATAACACCAGGCACATCTCCTTAGGCGCACATCAACCAAATAACTGTTGCAGCATACTGGCGCCTAGCAAACCTAAGAAGAACATTTCGACATCTTAATAAGGAGTCATTCAGGACCCTGTACACTGTGTACGTTAGGCCCATATTGGAGTATGCAGCACCAGTTGGGAACCCTCACTTAGCCAAGCATGTAGGGCAAGTAGAGAAAGGGCAAAGGTTTGCAACAAGACTAGTCCCGTAGCTAAGGGGTATGTCCTATGAGGAGAGATTAAGGAAAATCGACCTGACGACACTGGAAGACAGGAGAGATAGGGGGAATATGATAATGACATTTAAAATGCTGAGAGGAATCGACAAGGTGGACAGAGACAGGATGTTCCAGAGATGGGACACAGCAACAAGGGGTCACAGTTGGAAGTTAAAGGCTCAGATGAATCACAGGGATGTTAGGAAGTATTTCTTCAGTCAATAAGTGGAATAGTCTGGGAAGTGATGTAGTTGAGGCAGGATCCATACATAGAACATAAGAACATAAGAAAGGAGGAACACTGCAGCAGGCCTGTTGGCCTATACTAGGCAGGTCCTTCACAATCCATCCCAATAACAGAATATTTGCTCAACCTAATTTTCAATGCTACCCAAGAAATAAGCTTTGATAATTATATTTACTTATGTGCGAGTCCCACTCAAATCCAACCCCTCTCACTCATGAATTTATCCAACCTAAATTTGAAACTACCGATGGTCCTAGCTTCAATAACCCTACTAGGCAGACTGTTCCACTTATCAACTACCCTATTTCCAAACCAATACTTTCCTATATCCTTTCTATATCTAATTTGAATCCATTATTGCGGGTTCTCTCTTGGAGAGATATCCTCAAGACCTTATTTATATCCCCTTTGTTAATACCCATTTTCCACTTGTATACCTCGATCATGTCTCCTCTCATTCTTCGTCTTACAAGTTAATGTAATTTTAGGGTCTTCAATCTTTCTTCATACGGAAAATTTCTAATGCTATGTATTAATTTAGTCATTCTACGCTGAATGTTTTCTAACGAATTAATATCCATTCTGTAATATGGAGACCAGAACTGAGCTGCGTAATCTAGGTGAGGCCTTACTAGTGATGTATAAAGCTGTAATATAACCGCTGGACTTCTGTTGCATACACTTCTTGATATAAATCCCAGTAATCTGTTTGCAGTATTACGTACGCTTAGGCATTGCTGTCTTGGTTTAAGGTTGCTGCTTACCATAACCCCCAAGTCCTTTTCGCAATCTGCATGGCTAAGTTCTACGTTATTTAACTTATAAGTGCTTAGGTTATGGACATTCCCAAGCTTCAGAACCTTGCATTTATCTTCATTGAACTGCATCTGCCACTTTTCTGACCAGGAATTGAGCTTCTCTAAATCCTCCTGAAGATCCCTAACATCTACGTTTGAATCAATTATCCTACCTATCTTCGTGTCATCGGCGAATTTTCTCATATCACTAGTAATTCCCTCATCAAGAAGAGGTATGATAAAGCTCATTGAGCGGGAACAGTGACCGAGTAGCGGCCAGTGAAGAGGCGGGGCTAGGAGCTGTGAATCGACCCCTGCAACCACAACTAGGTGAACACACACACACACACACACATATATTACGTCCAGTTTCTATTGACAAGTGCATTTGACAACTTGTAACTACAACTACAAACACACATATACACAAAACACACAAAACAAACCCATTCTCACTCAAACCCCCCCCCCCCCCGCACACACCTCGCGCACACACACACACACTCACACGCGTGACGAGGTATCACAGTGGGCGCCTGTGACGAGCGGTGTACCGCAGGGGTCAGTCCTAGGACCAGTGTTATTCTTGGTATATGTAAATGACATGACAGATGGGATAGACTCAGAAGTGTCTCGGTTCGCAGATGATGTGAAATTAATGAGGAGAATCACATCGGAAGAGGACCAAGCAGGACTTCAAGCAGACCTGGACAAGCTTGACATCTGGTCTAGCAACTGGCTTCTCGAATTCAATCCCACCAAATGCAAAGTCATGATGATCGGAGAAGGACAAAGAAGACCGCTGACAGAGTTCAGGCTAGGTGGACAAGGGCTACAAACCTCGGCAAAGGAGAAAGACCTTGGGGTGAGTATAACGCCAAGTACGTCTCCAGAGGCACACATCAACCAGATAACAGCGGCAGCATATGGGCGACTGGCAAACCTAAGATTAGCGTTCCGTTACCTAAACAAGGAATCGTTCAAGACACTGTACACCGTGTACGTCAGGCCCATACTAGAATATGCAGCACCAGTCTGGAACCCACACCTGGTCAAGCACGTAAAGAAACTAGAGAAAGTGCAAGGTTTGCGACAAGGCTAGTTCCACAACTCAGGGGTCTGTCCTATGAAGAAAGGTTGAGGAAATAGGACTAACAACACTGGAGGAAAGAAGGGTCAGAGGAGACATGATAACGACATACAAAATACTGCGGGAATCGACAAGGTAGACAGGGACAGGATGTTCCAGAGAGGGAACACAGAAACAAGGGGACACAACTGGAAGCTGAAGACTCAGATGAGTCAAAGGGATGTTAGGAAGCATTTCTTCAGCCACAGAGTAGTCAGGAAGTGGAATAGTCTAGAGAAAGATATAGTGGAGGCAGGAACCATTCATAGTTTTAAGACGAGGTATGATAAAGCTCATGGAGCAGGGAGAGCAGAGACCCAGTAGCAGACAGCGAAGAGGCGGGGCCAGGAGCTGAGTCTCGACCCCTGCAACCACAATTAGGTGAGTAATTAGGTGAGTACACACAGATACACATACAAACATACAAATGCGCGCGCGTAATAATATCTTACTCTTGGATCTGAAAGCAATGAAGCACTTAGCAAAAGTTTCAACAATTCATTGACACATTACAAGTACCAGACGTGTGGACGACATCAGACATAGTCCTAATATTTCTGAAGCACGACAGACATGTTGTAGTAAACTGCAGGCCAATATCACATAAACGTATATTATGTAAGGTTATTGAGAGGATAATTAGTGTAAGAGGAGTGGAGAGCCAGGAATGGAACACAGGGTCATAAACAACAACCAAGATGGCTGTATAGATGGTAAATTCTGTCTCACAGAAGTGAGCCAAGAGAGAGAGAGAGAGAGAGAGAGAGAGAGAGAGAGAGAGAGAGAGAGAGAGAGAGAGAGAGAAGAGAAAGAGAGAGATGATGGGTGATCTGCTCATTTTTGTACTATATGAAGACTATCGAGACGGTACCGCTCAAGAGTCTTCGGTTAAAAACTAGAGAAGCAAGCAGGAATAACAAGAATAACACTACACTGGATCAATCAATGCCTAAATAGTAGAAACAGTGATTGTCCGGCGAAAAAGGCAGAATGGGGAAGAGTGATAGGTGGGGGTTCCATAAGGATGAGTACTGAATTATCACTAGAGGACAAGACCATGTAAACAGAAGAGGAAAGGAAAGCCTGGATAACTTTCAAGTTTGTTCTGACAGATGAAATGCAAGGTTGTGAAAGTTAGGGAAAGGCAAAGCAGGCCAGAAAAGGAGTAAAGGTTCTTGGGGACAAAGGTTGCAAAACTCCCTCAAGGAGGATCTTTGGGTAAGCATAATACCGAATATATCACCTGAGGTGCACATCATCCTTTCTCAGTATCTCTCTAAGTAGCCCACACAAAAATGTAAAATTTCTCCCAGCAGCCTTCCCAACTTTCCTCCCAGCAGCCTTCCCAACTTTCCTCCCAGCAGTTTTCCCAACTTTCCTCCCAGCAGCCTGCCCAACTTTCCTCCCAGCAGCCTTCCCAACTTTCCTCCCAGCAGCCTTCCCAACTTTCCTCCCAGCAGCCTGCCCAACTTTCCTCCCAGCAGCCTTCCCAACTTTCCTCCCAGCAGCCTTCCCAACTTTCCTCCCAGCAGCCTGCCCAACTTTCCTCCCAGCAGCCTTCCCAACTTTCCTCCCAGCTGCCTGCCCAACTTTCCCAGCAGCCTTCCCAACTTTCCTCCCAGCAGCCTTCCCAACTTTCCTCCCAGCAGCCTTCCCAACTTTCCTCCCAGCAGCCTTCCCAACTTTCCTCCAAGCAGCCTGCCCAACTTTCCTCCCAGCAGCCTTCCCAACTTTCCTCCCAGCAGCCTTCCCAACTTTCCTCCCAGCAGCCTTCCCAACTTTCCTCCCAGCAGCCTGCCCAACTTTCCTCCCAGCAGCCTTCCCAACTTTCCTCCCAGCAGCCTTCCCAACTTTCCTCCCAGCAGCCTGCCCAACATTCCTCCCAGCAGCCTGCCCATCTTTCCTCCCAGCAGCCTTCCCAACTTTCCTCCCAGCAGCCTGCCCAACTTTCCTCCCAGCAACCTTCCCAACTTTCCTCTCAGCAGCCTGCCCAACTTTCCTCCCAGCAACCTTCCCAACTTTCCTCCCAGCAGCCTTCTTAACTTTCCTCCCAGCAGCCTTCCCAACTTTCCTCCCAGCAGCCTTCCCAACTTTCCTCCCAGCAGCCTTCCCAACTTTCCTCCCAGCAGCCTTCCCAACTTTCCTCCCAGCAGCCTGCCCAACTTTCCTCCCAGCAGCCTTCCCAACTTTCCTCCCAGCAGCCTTCCCAACTTTCCTCCCAGCAGCCTGCCCAACTTTCCTCCCAGCAGCCTTCCCAACTTTCCTCCCAGCAGCCTTCCCAACTTTCCTCCCAGCAACTTGCCCAACTTTCCTCTCAGCAACCTGCCCAACTTTCCTCCCAGCAGCCTGCCCAACTTTCCTCCCAGCAGTCTGCCCAACTTTCCTCCCAGCAGCCTTCCCAACTTTCCTCCCAGCAGCCTGCCCAACTTTCCTCCCAGCAGCCTGCCCAACATTCCTCCCAGCAGCCTGCCCATCTTTCCTCCCAGCAGCCTTCCCAACTTTCCTCCCAGCAGCCTGCCCAGCAGTAGACCGGGAATCTTGGCTGCAGCCTCCCAGCAGTCCTAGTAGCAGCCCTAGCAACCTCCTTCAAGAGGCTTTCCTGTAGTCACATGTATCATGGTAACAATGGCGGCGTCCTTTTAGTACTTGTAGAATTGACAGAAGACTCCTGGCAGTCTTGGCTCCTTCCTGTTGGGAGTCATTGCAGTCCTGGCAGCATCCTTTCTTGAAGTTCTGCCAACAACCCTTCCTAGAGGCCTCCCACAAGTTCTCCAAACAGTTTTTCCAGTAGACTTCCCAGCAGTCCTTCCAGCAGTCCTTCCAGCAGTCCTTCCAGGAGTCCTCCCACCAGTCTTTCTTGAAGACCTCTTAATAGCCCCTGATTTTTTATTTACCTACACCACACTTTTTTATTATGTGGTTTTAATGCTCAATATTTTCTCTGGGGAGGGTCTCTGACTCTCATGGCGACCAGTCTGAGGCTTTTCTTATTTCTCCTCCTCTTATTCTCTGGTATTCTTACAAATTTAGATCCATGTACTCATATTCTATCCTTTATTGATCTTGCTATATGCTATTTTTTTCTATAGCGATAGAATTCATGGCAATGATCATTTCCCTCTTCACATTGCTTCTTATTCTTGTCGCGGCTCTCCTCGTCTCTCCCGTTGGCAGATTGAATGAGGAGACTGGCGTTTTTAGAACAATATACCTTTTTTTTCTAATGTTCATCTTGATTCATCCTCTACTCACCTCTCCTCTCTTACCAGCTTCGAATAAAATCTCCTGGGCCTTGCGAAAATATTTTAAAAAGTATACACCTTGTTCTTCTGATCGTCTGTCGCTCTGCGTTTGAAGCACAATGAATGCGGCCGCCACCGTTACAGTAAAACTAACGTCCAGTTCCTTGCTTTTGAAGAGGCGAGAGAGCGTGCCCGTTGTCTTATAAGGGTTGTGAAACGTTCTTAAGGCGAGCTTGAATGTCCACTGTCATTACCTGGACAAAAGTACGGAAGTAAGCTGACGAGCTGTCTCTGAACCTTGCTCCTTTTCTCTCAGCTGCTGACGATTGCGTTGCAGACCCAATTGAATTTGCCATAGCAGCTGAGCACCACTTGTCGAAAGTGTGTGTATTGTGTCTGTGTGTCTGTGTAGCCTCCTATGTGTGCGTGTGTCTGTGTACTCTCCTATGTGTGTATGTGAGTGTATTTGTGTGTGTATGTGAGTGATTAACTCTCAAAATAGTAAAGTAGAGTGATAATGTTGATATCTTTAAGTACACGTGTTATATTAATGACCGATACCAATACTTTGGCTCTTCCTAATTTTATATATATATATATATATATATATATATATATATATATATATATATATATATATATATATATATATATATATATATATATATATATAGTATGTATGTTCTTCCAAAATACAACGGCCAGAAGTTAAAAGTCTTGTTATGTTTTCTGCCTGTTTGATTACTCCAGTGGCAGAGTGAGCCCCTCCTCCTTGATGTTGGTGATGGAGGCGCCAGAGACTTCTCTACACCTTGATGAGCACAGAGGAAGAGTGGAACATTTCCTATTGATGTTGGTGTTGCTGGCGAGCAGTGACTCGTCACTGCACCTGAGTAACCAGTCTCACTGTAAACACTGTACGTCTTCTGCCGCATTCCTTTGCGCATTCTAAAATCTGTTCACTGATACACGGTTAAAGTGTTTAAAATCCTGCGATAACAAAAGCAAAAGTTAGTGAAGTCTTGCGTTATTGAGTATGTTAGGTTAGGTAAAGTTCGTCAGGAAATAGGAAACGTGTTTCCTGACGCGACTCCTAGTCATTATATGTAACTAAATGGTTTTAACCATTTAGTTACATATGATGTATAATGTCTTACTCTGCTTTTTTTACACAGTGTTTTACAGGGTTAGGCTAAGAGGTGTTACCTACATCAGCTCATTTTAAAGTCTGTTCATTGTTATGAGATATACAAATAGTGAACAGGATGAAGATGGAGTAATCTGTGGGCCGTAGATGAATGGTTCAGAGAACCGACAAGTTGTTAAATTAGACACATATGCAACACTTTTATTACTACTTTCTTCTTTGTATTGGACTGATGAAGCCACTGTGTGGCGAAACGTTTCCTCAATAAAGATACCCAAGTGTTGCATATGTGTCTAATTTAACAATCTGTGGGCCAGCAATTTCATTTGGTCTACTGACTTTATTTCATTAATGTCCCTATATTGTACCAATATATTACAGGCCGAGTCATCCTAGGAAGAAATTGTCTCAGATGTAGTGATGTTCTAGAGAAAGGTTCAGAGTGTAGTTGCCGTTTGCTGACCTTTATATGCGGAAGCTCACTTTTCGCTGCTCTCGAAATGAAGCCAATTGACAATATTGGTCTTGTACTTAACATTAAAGCCAACCATATCCCTCGAGTGTTGAAGACTCTGCTGAAATGACAGATCTGTCCAGGGTGGGTCCAGGCGAGAGATGAGTCATCTTGTTCTGTTCTCTGTTCTGTCAAGAAGTCGCAGATGAGATGGGGGGGCAGGTAATCCAAGAAAGTGGAGCATACTCGAGGTGTGAGGGTACCTGTGCCTAGTATAGAATCTTGCAGCCTCTGCTGTCGAGCATATGCGAGATACATGTTGGTGTTGTAAGCTTCCTGATGCTTTGTTTACAAGATTTACAACGGATATCTACTTCATCCCCGGGTACCAACAATTTCCCATTCATTCTAACCACTGCTCCAGCATTACCATAATGGTACCAGGCCATCATCATTTGTGTTTTCTCAGGAGCAAATATGACTCTCTCTCTCTTTCATATAACACAGTTATATTTTCGTGTCATCACCAATCCATTTACATGTCAGTGTGGATTAATTTCTTCAAAGATCTATATTTTCAATTTATTTTATGTTCTTTCTGTTTAGCCAAACTTCTTCGGTCTGGATCAAGTCAGCAGTGATAGGATATTATAATAATTTAGTCACTTCTAAAATCTTTGTTTTAAAATTATGAAATTAGTTATTTTTTCCCTATTTCTTGGTTTTTATTTTGTTGTTGAATATTTTTCACCACCCGAAACGTATGTTAGAAAGATATATGTATGGAATATTTTTAAACACCCATGTTGATAATCTCATCGACGACTGCAAATTATATTACTTGCATAGTTATTTTAAAGTTTCAGTCAATGTATGCCTGTCACACGCTCTCTCACAGTGACTTACGTAAACAATCTTTGTCATTTTCCATCGTCCTGGACGGGTTTTCCGGTCATATTCCATCGTGGTGGACGGTTTTCCCTGTTAAATTCCATCGCCTTGGACGGAATTCCCTCTCATATTCCATTCCAGTAGAGGGGTTTCCCTGTCATATTCCATGGATCTCTTTGGGTAAACCTGACGTTTTCAATCGCTTTGGACGGATTTCCCTGTCATATTTCATCTCCCTGGACTGGTTTCCTTCTCATATTCCAACGCCCTAGATGAGTTTCCTTCATTTTCCATCGCCCTTGACGATTTTCCCTGTCAAATTAGATCGATCTGTACGGGTTTTAATGTCATTTTTCCATCGCACTGGTTAAGGTAGGGTGAGTGTCTAGCTCCCGCTATTCCCTTCATCCCTTCTTTCCACCCGGTGAGAGGTGAAGTGCGAGGCTCCGGCCACGGGAATATTCACTTGACTCACCACTCCCAACACTACTTTAAGTACTCACAGCTGTGTACTAGAAATATTTAATTTAAGTAAATATGATAAGCCATGATCGTCAGAGATATTTTTGACATGGCAATGAAACTGGTTAGACTAAAAATGCCAAGACAAATTATATGGAGGCAACTGAGACTACATTATATACCATGTGCCTATAAACTATTTGGAATAAACTGAATATTTTTCTTGAAGAAATCTTCATTCGGATGATAAACCGAGGAAAACCCATTAAAGCCATGTAGCGTGGCTTATTTTCTGTCACATCTTTACCCTGGATGTGACCTATGACACACGCCAGACTACCAGGTATCTCTGTACTGCTAAGTGGAATGATACAGAAGGTGTTAAGGGAGTGTCCATACGTCCAGCCTCCTCCGGGATTAAACCTGGGTCTTTTGGTTTTCAATCGACCACGGTACCACTGCATTTGTGTATGCAGGATCATTGCACCATTTACACTGATATGAAAAATCTCTCACCTTGAGTAATCAAATATCAACTAGATTTTGATACATTGACATTGGTCTATAAATACAGTAATGATCAGTAGGATAATTTCTTAATGTGTGAAGTTGACAGAACTTTCTATAGAGGGGAGCAGTAAATCATGTGTGTAAGATTCCTCTATACCTGCTGGGTGACATGTGTGGAGTCCTCTCCCCTCACACTGCGTATGTGTGGTGTTCAATCTGAGCTAACGGCAGATATATTGCGCTTCAAATTATTGTTCTCTCCCAACTCCATCAAGCGTTTCTGGCTTCATATCAGATGAAATTCCGTTGCTTTACTTTGAGAGTTGCTATTAAATTCCTTAAGACAGTTGTTGGGATGGCTGCTGAGTGAGCTTCCATGATGGCTATTGGAAGAGCTGTCATGAAAAGAAAGTCAGGTGCGTGACTGATGAAGGCAAAACTATTTCGTCTTTATTTATCTATTTCATTTATTTCTGTTATGAGATTTTATAATTAATATTTTTATGGATAGATGTGAGATATAATTGCTTTATTTATGGATAGACGTGAGATATTATAATTGCTATTTTTATGAAAAGAAGATAGCCTAACCTAACGTAACCTAATGTAACGTAACCCAAATAACGAAAATCGAGAAATTTGATGCAGACCTTATGGAATTAATCCACACAGCATTTGCAAGGATGAGTTGAGTTGCCACGAGCAGTCCTCGTTGAGGGATCTGTCTAGAGATCTGCTGGGAGAGCTGTTAGCAAAACTGCTGGGAAAACTGCAGGGAAGGTTACCAAGAGGAATGCTGAGATATTTGTGGGGATGATTGGGGGAAGGACCACTGTGAGCTGCGGGAGCGTTCTAGGGATGCTGAGAGGGATGTTGAATGGACTGTAGGGAGATCAGCCAACAATGCTGCTGAGAGGGTTGCTGAGAGGAATGCTGGGACGGCTGCTGGGAGGGGTGTTGAGAGGATTGTTTAGAGGACAGTGGGGAAGAATACTGGGGAGGTCTTCTCGGAAGCTGGCTTTAAGGGCTGCTGGGAAAGCTGTTAAAAAGGCTGCTAGGAGGATTGCCAGGTCAATTGCTGGGAGTGCTGCTGGGAAGAATGTTGGGAGGGTTGCTGGGATGGCTGTTAAGAGAGCTGCTAAGACTGCTGTGAGAACTGCTGGAAGAACTTCTGGAAGGAACTCTGGAAAGCTGCTGAGAGAGCTGTTGGAAAGGTGTTTGGAGGAATTGCAATATGAATTACTGAAGGGATTGAAGGGACTGCTGAGAAGGCTGCAAGAGACATGTAGGGAGGACAGCTGGGAGGGCTTTTAGAAGGACTTATGAAAGTATTCTGGGAGACCTGCTGGGAGGGCTGAATGAGTTCTTCATGGTGGTCTGCTGGTAAGGATGGGCTGCTGGGAGGGTTGCTTAGATGTCTGCTGGAATTGCTATTGGAATACCTGCTGGGAGGAATGCTGGGAGAGCTGCTTAGAGGAATGCTGGGAGAGCTGTTGGAAGGAATGTTGGGAGAGCTACTCGGAGAGCTGCTGGGAGAGCTGATGGGGAGAATGCTGGGAGAGCTGATGGGGAGAATGCTGGGAGAGCTGCTGGGAGAGTTGCTGGGAAAGCTAATGGGGAGAATGCTGGGAGAGCTATTGGGAGGAATGCTGGGAGGGCAGCTGGGAGGAAAGCTGGGAAGACCCCTGAAACAACAATCCGGGAAGGTTGCAGACATCTCTGATACTGAGGACAGGATTAACAAATAAACACATTAAGACACCACACTTTATGCCGTGTTGGAAGAAACATGATACTGATAGTTGCTGGCTTCTCTCTGTCTCTCTCCCTCCCTCCCTTCCTCTCTCTCTCTCTCTCTCTCTCTCTCTCTCTCTCTCTCTCTCTTTTTTATGTATCTATCTATGTATCTATCTATCTCTTTAGTCTCTCAATCATACGAGGCAGGAGAGACACTAGGATATATTGATCACATCATAATTCGTTTCATAATCAACACAAATCTCTCAATTACAGAACAGTTAACTTGAATAAGATGCATCTAGATTTTAGCTACTTTAACTCGATCGAACAACTTAATGCAGCTAATATAGATGAAAAATTAGACCAGATTTACAGTAGTGTGCTAGTCAGGATATTTTTTTTTTTTATTATTCTTTGGAATTATAGGAGAATGAAATAAACTACCTGTTAATGTTGTAAACGCGAAGACAATAGTTATTCTAGACTCAGCTGGAGAAGCACACTGTAAGCATAGGATTTATCTAGATATATAGACGTCAAGTGGAAGCAGTTGCCAGTCTCTCAAAACCTATTGACTCGGTATAATTCTATCAGTCAGATTGGTCGGTTTGTCCATATTAGTTTATATGTAACAAAGCGTGATTATAAGTGAAAATGACCAGTAATTATCAAGTATTGTGATGGAGAACGGGAGAGAGATATTGCCAAGAACACTTGATGCCTCACTCATGCACACTAAACCCAGGCGGACCATCATATACATTCAACAGTTACAGAAATGGACAGTAAGATTCCTGATGTTTATATTACAGCTACTACAGGGCGAAGAGTTGATAACAAGGCATACGAAGAAATATTAGTAGGTGTGGCAGAAGTAATGGGTCATGATAACCATAAAAGAACGGATGGTAACCAGAGGTAGAACCATTGGGACACTGTTCTGAAGTGCCAGTAGAGTTATTCGAGTAGTGTAAGACAGAAGCAGTGCTAATTTAATAGCAGCAGTTGTAGTCCACGACTCTTATCCACTTCCATCTCTCCAGTGAATTTAATGCCAATTATCCACTATAGTGTGGCATAATTTTACACTGTTTTCATGGCGACAGTTACCCAGGGAGAGAACCTTCTGGTTTTCTACCCTTCACTCAAACATCTTGATAATGTTGCGATAGTTCCTAGCCTTGCAAGTAGAAGATAGTTCTCAGATGAGAGTTTAGCTTCCAAGACCCTTTTGCTATCTGTCTTATATACTCCCTTGAACACACTCTCTCTCTCTCTCTCTCTCTCTCTATCTCACACATTCTCACACTCCCGCATACGTGCACACTTTCTCACACTCAATCTCACACTCATGCACACTTGTACTCTCACACACTCACATTCCACTCTCTCTCAAACTCACTCTCCCACTCCCACTCATTCATTCTCTCACACTCTGTTGCACAGGCACTCTCTTATACTCACATCTACAATACAAACTCACACTTGTATTCTCTCGCACACTCTCTTTCTCACACTCTCTTTCATTCTCACACTCTCAGATTTACACAATCTTATACTCTCTCACACACACATGCTCTCTTTCTAACACATTTTCTATCACACTCACACTTATATTCACACTCTCAAACTCACACTTTCCCGTAAACTCTTTCACACTGACCTTTTCGCTTGATAATTTTTTTACTGTAATATAGTTCCCTCATTAACGTAAAAAATAAATAAAATATTTTTAATGTTATTATCGACTTGGTAATAATACACAAAGGAACGAGTGTGACTCAAGATGTCAGGACAGTTTCTATGAAGAACTTTACACCTGATAACTGAGACACTTCTTTATTTAGCAAGTGTTTATAAGCGAGTTGGTGGGAAATCTTATCTTCATGTTGAAGAAGATTTAATAACCCAGGAAAACCAACGAAAGACAAGTAACGTGGTATACTCTAGGGGTGTTGTGAGGTCCGCCTCCAGGATGAACATGACATTAAACGACAAACAACTAAGTATCTGTGTACTGATAAGTGAATAGATGCTGGTTCAAAGAGACGTGTCCACACGTCCAGTCTGGCCAGGGATTGGCTGGAAAACAAGTTTTGTTATAACGTTACTCGGCAGATAACGACATATTTAAATAATACAACACGCTGATTGATGATAGGCTTCGCCACGTGTATTTTCTTCAGCTTAAGACTGAAGAAGCCCTTCGTTGGGTAACACGTCCAAAATAAACCTTTCAATCTGTACATATGTGTGTATTGTCTGGGATTGACCCCAAGACCAATGGTTGTAAGCCGAATGCAATACCTCTGAACTACAAGGCACCTACGTCAAAAGTTCTTTGCCGTTTCGTATAAACAGGATCAACGTTACGGTCATATCAAAATGAAAAGTCGTCAGCAGGAGATAAGATATAAACTTTGTTTTCGTTCATTAGTATTGGTCTTCAGATACAGAAAATATCGGTTGAATGATTCTTTGCCCTGAGAGGCTTGAGAATTTTGAAGGGATGGTTGAGGTATATCATGTGGGTAGGATTCCACTATACCTGGTGGGTGACATGTGTGTTATTCATTTCCCCCCACTTGCACCTGAAACTGTCATCCCAAACCTGCAGGGTGATATGTGAAGTATTCTCCACACACCTGAGACTTGTCACAGACCTGAAGAGTGATATGACATCTGAGACTCTCATCTCACACCTGCAGTGACGTGTGATATTCATAACACACCTGAGACTATCGCCCTACACCTGCAAGGTAGCATGTGTGTGATGTTCCTCTTGAATTATGTTCACACACATTACACATGACATTTCCTGCTAATGCTCTCTCTCTCTCAGCCCCATCATGGCTTTCTGGGACTATCAGAAGACATTCCACTCAAACACTTCACATATTCATCAACAGCGGGTCACGGGAAAGTCAGGAGTGGTAGTTATACTGAACTGGGTTGTAATCTAACAAGATTATGTTTGCAGAAATTAATGATATAAATCAACAACCACTACAAGAAAATTGAAAGGAAAAATGTGACCTCAGGAAAAATTTATTTTCCTCCAGACTAAACAAGAGAAAATATGAGAAGCCAAAAGAAATATTTTAAAGGACCAGCAGAAATATTTTAAAGGGTCGGCAAAAATATTTTAAAGGACCAGCAGAAATATTTTAAAGGACCAGCAACAATTTTTTAGTGTTAGCATAAATATTATAAGGCGCCAGCAAAAATATAAAGTGCCAGCAGAAATGTTATAAAGTGTCAAAGATATATTACGAGGAACCAGCAGATTTATTATGAGATGCTATCAGATATATTATGAGGTGCAAGCAGATATATTATAAGGTATACTTGGAGAGTATACCTGGAGAGAGTTTCGGGGGTCAACGCCCCCTCGGCTCGATCTGAGACCAGACCTCGTGGTGGATTAGGGCCTGATCAACCAGGCTGTTACTGCTGGCCGCACGCAAACTGACGTACGAACCACAGCCCTGCTGGTCAGGTACTGACTTTATGTACCTGTCCAGTGTCTTCATGAACACAGCCAGGGAACTATTGGTAATCCCCTTTATGTATGCTGGGAGGCAGTTGAACAGTTTTGGGCCCCTGACACTTATTGTGTTGTCTCTCATTGAACTCGTGGCACCCTGCTTTTCATTGGGGGAATATTGCATCTACTGCCGAGTCTTTTGCTTTCAAAGGGAGTGATTTGAGTGTGCAAGTTTGCAGGTATATTATAAGGTGGCAGCAGATATATTGTAATGTGCCAGCAGATATATTAAAGTCCCAGCAGATATATTATGAGATTATGAGGAGCTAAACATAAATATTACGAGATGCAAAACAGAGGGAGTTTAATTACTTTAAAAATTAGAAGTTACCACCGAAATTATGTTCAGAAATGAGATAGTGGATGCGGGAAGAATGTATCCTGGAAAAATGGTTATTTAATTGTAAATATATTAATTAAATATTGAACAGATATTATATATGTACTGGCCCTGGTTGCAACCTCAGATCTTCTACTTGAGACTTAAATTTTACGTTCACTGTGATATATATAGCGTGAAAATACTACGTTCACCGAGATGTATGCAACGTATATATGAAATACTGCCGGGGAATAGAACTCATAATCTGTTCGGCCACAGCTTAGGCTTACTGTGTATTATTTTCACCACTGATACTCAGTGATAGGTGTTGTGTCACATCAAGGTGGCAAGGATGATAAATAAATAGAATACAATCCAAATCCGCTTCCATTATACATAGAGGTTCATCAAAACAGTTCACCTTCATCACTCACAATGTTGTTTGATATCTTTATTATGCACCCCATACCAATCCTGTGGGCGTAGTCAAAAGATTACAGAGGTACATAATTTGTCCATTGACAATCCACCTTCATTCACAGTGTGCAACACAATGTCACCTTTATCAATTCACAGTGTTCAAACACAATCCACCTTCATCATTTACAGTGCTTCACCAACACAATCCACCTTCATCATTCACAGTGTGCAACACAATCCACCTTCATCATTCACAGTGTGCAACACGATCCACCTTCATCATTCACAGTGTCAACACAATCCACCTTCATCATTCACAGTGCTTCACCAAAACAAATGGTAACAGTTCAGAACAATCGAAACAGCGTACTGCCCATATAGTGAGAGGAGGACGCGCGCTGTAAAACAAGTTATTATTGGTACAACATTTCGCTCATGTAAAGCTTTATTAAGTCATAACCTCATAAAGCTCTACCCAGAGACACACGCTGCTCTAATAAAACATTCTTCTGCAACTCTTTTTCCACCAACATTCTAAAATTTTCTTACGTCGCTTAGAAAAAATATGAACAACGAATCATAGTTGCCTCAAGCTGATTTTTATGGCCAAGGTGTGTATTCCTCTGTGTATTTACACTGAGTGCTGTTTATCTCGCTGTGTGTATTTCCACTGAGAGCCGTGTATCTCTCGGTGCATATACACACTGAGAGGTGTATTTCCCTCATATACATTAATAGGCGTGTTTCTCCTCAGCGTATATACACTGAGAGGCGTTAATTTCGCAGTATATGTATCTCTATGAACATATAATGAGATATGTGTTAATCTGTATATACACCGAGATGTGTGTGTCTCTGTATACATGCTTTGAGATGTGTGTATCTCCCGGTATATATGTCGTGCCGAATAGGTAAAACTGGTCAATTAGCAAGAACTCATTTAAAATTAAATCCTTTCTAAAATTTTATCTTGAACGTTTAAATATATATTTTTTTGTCATTTACGTTAATGTAAAATAAATAATTTTGTTTAAAAAGAACTTTAGAAAATTTACCTAACCTTATTGTAACAAGCGCAATTTAATTTAGCCTAACAAAACTAAATCTATTTTAGATAAGCTTACAATATTTTGATAATAAACAAACACAAAAAAAATATATTTTTTCCGTTAGGCTCAGAATGATTTTGCGAAATTAGTGCATGCACAAATTTTAGCTTGCCTTATTCGGCAAGAAGAGCGTTGCTATTAAGCCAAAATAGCAAGTTTTACCAATTCGGCACGACATATATATATATATATATATATATATATATATATATATATATATATATATATATATATATATATATATATATATAAAGCCAAGGGCTGGCATGCAAGACACAATGAAGTCAACGACATCATAAAGAGAACCCTTGCTTCAGCTGGATGCCCAGCAGAGAGAAAGTCCCGATCACTAGCATCCAACAATACCCACAACCCAGCAAACTGCCCCGACGGGATCACCATCTATCCTTGGAAGAATGGCAAGCTCTTAGCATGGGACTATACCTGTGTCGACACTGGCTGACACCTACATCCTTCACAGTGTCGGGCGACAGGGAGGAGTACAAGATCGGCAAGTACAGGGACATAAGCCAACAGTATCAATTTGTCTCTGTGGGATCAGAGACCTTGAGAGTATGGGGAAACAAATGCAACACGTTTCCTTAAAGAACTGTGTTCCAGACTCATCGACACCACCAGAGACCCAAGGGCAGCCACTTTCATGTTCCAGCGCCTCAGCGTGGCCATCCAGAGGGGAAATACATGCTGCATACTGGGCTCGCGTCCGGCTTCGGAGGAGCTGGAGGAGATTCATAATCTTTGATATATTGCACAATTGTATTCATGTTCATGTTTGTGTTTTCTATCAATGTATTCTGTCTATTAATAAAGCACTTATGTAATATATATAGGGGATGGTAGGAGAAGAAAATATTCAAACAGCTCCGGGGAGAACCTCGAGTTTTCCCTGAGGTAAGTTTATTTTCTTCTCTGAGGATGAGGGTCCCCAGTAAAGTTCTAGATGTGGTACCTCCTATATTATATATATATATATATATATATATATATATATATATATTTTTTTTTTTTTTTTTTTTTTATTAACACATCGGCCGATTCCCACCAAGGCAGGGTGGCCCGAAAAAGAAAAACTTTCATCATCATTCACTCCATCACTGTCTTGCCAGAAGGGTGCTTTACACTACAGTTATAAAACTGCAACATTAACACCCCTCCTACAGAGTGCCGGCACTGTACTTTCCATCTCCAGAACTCAAGTCCGGCCTGCCGGTTTCCCTGAATCCCTTCATAAATGTTACTTTGCTCACACTCCAACAGCACGTCAAGTATTAAAAACCATATGCCTCCATTCACTCCTATCAAATACGCTCACACATGCTTGCTGGAAGTCCAAGCCCCTCGCACACAAAACTTCCTTTACCCCCTCCCTCCAACCTTTCCTAGGCCGACCCCTACCCCGCCTTCCCTCCACTACAGATTTATACACTCTCGAAGTCACTCTGTCTCGTTCCATTCTCTCTACATGTCCAAACCATCTCAACAACCCTCCTCAGCTCTCTGGACAATCGTTTTGGTAATCCGCACCTCCTCCTAATTTCCAAACTCCGAATTCTCTGCATTATATTCACACCACACATTGACCTCAGACATGACATCTCCACTGCCTCCAGCCTTCTCCTCGTTGCAACATTCATCACCCATGCTTCACACCCATATAAGAGCGTTGGTATAACTATACTCTCATACATTCCCTCTTTACTTCCATGGACAAGGTTCTTTGTCTCCACAGACCCGAAGTGCTCCACTCACCCTTTTCCCCTCATCAATTCTATGATTCACCTCATCCTTCATAGACCCATCCGCCGACATGTCCACTCCCAAATATCTGAATACATTCACCTCCATACTCTCTCCCTCCAATCTGATATCCAATCTTTCGTCACCTATTCTTTTTGTTATCCTCATCACCTTACTCTTTCCTATATTCACTTTCAATTTTCTTCTTTTACACACCCTACCAAATTCATCCACCAACCTCTGCAGCTTCTCTTCAGAATCTCCCAAAAGCACAGTGTCATCAGCAAAAAGCAACTGTGACAACTCCCACTTTGTATTTGCTTCTTTATCTTTTAGCCCAACACCTCTTGCCAAGACCCTCGCATTCACTTCTCTTACAACCCCATCTATAAATATATTGAACAACCACGGTGACATCACACATCCTTGCCTAAGGCCCACTTTTACTGGGAAATAGTCCCCTTCCCTCCTACACACTCTAACCTGAGCCTCACTATCCTCATAAAAACTCTTCACTGCTTTCAGTAACCTTCCTCCTATTCCATACACCTGCAACATCTGCCACATTGCCCCCCTATCTACCCTATCATACGCCTTTTCCAAATCCATAAATGCCAAAAAACATCTTTTACCCTTATCCAAATACTGTTCACCTATATGTTTCACTGTAAACACTTGGTCTACACACCCCCTACCTTTCCTAAAGCCCCCTTGTTCATCTGCTATCCTGCTTTCTGTTTTACTCTTAATTCTTTCAATAATAACTCTACCATACACTTTACCAGGTACACTCAACAGACTTATTCCCTATAATTTTTGCACTCTCTTTTGTCCCCTTTGCCTTTATACAAAGGAACAATACACGCTCTCTGCCAATCCCTAGGTACCTTACCCTCTTCCATACATTTATTAAATAATAGCACCAACCACTCCAAAATTATATCCCCACCTGCTTTTAACATTTCTATCTTTATCCCATCAATCCCAGCTGCCTTACCCCTTTCATTCTACCCACTGCCTCACGAACTTCCCCTACACCCACAACTGGCTCTTCCACACTCCTACAAGATGTTATTCCTCCTTGCCCTACACACGAAATCACAGCTTCCCTGTCTTCATCAACATTTAACAAATCCTCAAAATATTCTCTCTATCTTCCCGATACCTCTAACTCTCCATTTAATAACTCTCCTCTCCTATTTTTAACTGTCAAATCCATTTGTTCTCTAGGCTTCCTCAACTTATTAATCTCATTCCAAAACTTTTTCTTATTTTCAACAAAATTTGCTGATAACATCTCACCCACTCTCTCATCTGCTCTCTTTTTACATTGCTTCACCACTCTTTTAACCTCTCTTTTCTCTCCATATACTCTTCCCTCCTTGCATCACTTCTACTTTGTAAAAACCTCTCATATGCTAACTTTTTCTCCCTTACTACTCTCTTTACATCATCATTCCACCAATCGCTCCTCTTCCCTCCCACCCACTCGCCTGTAACCACAAACTTCTGCTGAACACTCTAACACTACATTTTTAAATCTACCCCATACATTTTCGACCCCATTGCCTACACTCTCACTAGCCCATCTATCCTCCAATAGTTGTTTATATCTTACCCTAACTGCCTCCTCTTTTAGTTTATAAACCTTCACCTCTCTTTTACTTACTGATTCTATTTTCCTTGTATCCCATCTACCTTTTACTCCCACTGTAGCTATAACTAAAAAGTGATCTGATATATCTGTAGCCCCTCTATAAACATGTACATCCTGAAGTCTACTCAACAGTCTTTTATCTACCAATACATAGTCCAACAAACTACTGTCATTACGCCCTACATCATATCTTGTATACTTATTTATCCTCTTTTTCTTAAAATATGTATTACCTATAACTAAACCCCTTTCTATACAAAGTTCAATCAAAGGGCTCCCATTATCATTTACACCTGGCACCCCAAACTTACCTACTACACCCTCTCTGCATGTTTCTCCCACTTTAGCATTTAGGTCCCCTACCACAATTACTCTCTCATTTGGTTCAAAAGTTCCTATACATTCGCTTAACATTTCCCAAAATCTCTCTCTCTCCTTACCTCCTCTCTTCTCCAGGTGCATACACGCTTATTATGACCCACTTTTCGCATCCGACCCTTATTTTAATCCACATAATCCTTGAATTTACACATTTATATTCCCTCTTTTCCTTCCATAACTGATCCTTCAACATTATTGCTACCCCTTCCTTAGCTCTAACTCTCTCAGATACTCCTGACTTAATCCCATTTATTTCTCCCCACTGAAACTCGCCTACCCCCTTCAGCTTTGTTTCGCTTAGGGCCAGGACATCCAACTTCTTTTCATTCATAACATCGGCAATCATCTCTTTCTTATCATCCGCACTACATCCACGCACATTCAGACAACCCAATTTTATAAAGTTTTTCTTCTTCTTGTTTTTAGTGGTTTGTACAGGAGAAGGGGTTTCTAGCCCATTGCTCCGGCATCTTAGTCGCCTCATACGACACGCATGGCTTACGGAGGAAAGATTCTTTTCCACTTCCCCATGGACAATAGAGAAAATAAAAGAACAAGAGCTATTAAGAAAAAAAAAAAACCTAGATGTGTGTATGTATATATATGCATGTGATATATATATATATATATATACAAACACTGATCTCTGGCCGACGGAGACTCGAACCTACGAACCTTGTGACAAGGTACGCAGTGCTTACCGACCGTCCACACTGGACCAATACCTTGGCGTCCAGCTCACGCTAGACGTTGGATCAACGTCTAGCGTGACTGAACATGATCGTTGGTGTCGGACACGCCTGTCAGGAGGTTCAGTCTCTGCAATCGTGTTTGTTATATATATGTCGTGCCGATTAGGTAAAACTAGCGATTTTGGCTTAAATAGCAACGCTCACATTGCCATATAAGACAAGTGAAAATTTGTGTATGCAATAATTTCGCCAAAATCATTCTGAACATAACGAAAAAATATATGTCATTGTGTTTGTTTATTATTAAAATAATGTTAACGTATCTAAAATATATTTAGTTGGGTTAGGCTAAATTAAATTTCGCTTGTTGTAATAAGGTTAGGTAGGTTTTCAAAGTTTCTCTTGGTACAACATTATAAATTCTTACATTAACATAAATTAAAAAATATATCTTTAAACGTATAAGAAAATTTTAGAAAGGACTTAATTTTAGATGAGTTCTTGCCAATTGACCAGTTTTACCTAATCGGCACGACATATATATATATATATATATATATATATATATATATATATATATATATATATATATATATATATATATATATATACATATATATATATATATATATATATATATATATCTTTAAACGTATAAGAAAATTTTAGAAAGGACTTAATTTTAGATGAGTTCTTGCTAATTGACCAGTTTACCTAATTTTACCTAATTTTCTCTTATACGTTTAAAGATATATTTTTTTTAAATTTTTGGTAATGTAAGAATTTATAATTTTGTACCAAGAGAAACTTTGAAAACCTACCTAACCTTATTACAACAAGCGAAATTTAATTTAGCCTAACCCAACTAAATATATTTTAGATACGTTAACATTAATTGATTAATAAACAAACACAATGAAATATATTTTTCGTTATGTTCAGAATGATTTTGGCGAAATTATTGCATACACAAATTTTCACTTGTCTTATATGGCAAGGTGAGTGTTGCTATTTAAGCCAAAATCTAAGTTTACCTAATCGGCGACATATACATATATATATATATATATATATATATATATATATATATATATATATATATATATATATATATATATATATATATACACACACCGTTACTATCCTCTCTAATCATACCTATACATTGCTAGTAACTAATTTTTGGTCACATATTTTTTAACAAAAATCAGTCGAGGGCTCAGCAGCAGCAGTGTTTACTGGAAGATTGACTCTGATCATGTAGGCTGTGAGAGCTCTGGTAACTCCTCCCACTAGTTAATGACGAATCCAATATTCTATAAGTATTTAATATGCTGTTTCTTGAATATTTCCATTGTCTTCGTGTTTAATGCAACAGCGTGTATCACATGCATTCTGTTATCATTCTGTTTGCAAAAAAAAAACCTTTGCAAGCTTTCGTTTTGAATCTCCTACCTCGCAATTTAATTTCATTGTTATGAGTTATGGACTCATCCAGAACTTCTAATAGTTTTTTGCGTTTGAATGTGTCACGGCCATTCAGTATCTTAAGGGAGATTTCATCGTAGATTCTGTTTCCTGAGAGAAAAATAAAGTTTGAGTGCTTCTGAGTCTTTCATCAAAACGTTTGTGTTGTATGTGATAGTACTAGTTTGGTTGCTCTTCTCTGTAACCTTTCCAACATATCTACACATTTTATGAAATTTGGAGTCCTTGACTTGATGTTAAATTCGAGATGCAGACTGAAAAGTGTTTTACAGAGAGTATGTTGTGTCTGGTATTTTGAGCACTAAATTTCGAGCTTTGAAACTTGTCATTCTGAGGTCGTTGCTTATGATTACTCCAAGCGTCTTGTCTTTTTAAGAACCCTCCATATTTCCAGTCCCGATTTTTTCGAGGAAAAATGATTTTTCATTACACAAGAATTCATACGCTTTCATTTGTCCTCCTTTTCCATTCATGTCAACAGATGCAAAGTTCAATCCGGCTCACATGACATGCCCACTCTAAGGACCACAAAAAATACTTAGTACTCCCATGTTGTGGCTTCTCCAACTACACAATCTGGGTTCTCACCAGGAGCAACATCAACTTGGCTACTGTAGACTCCTCAACCATTAAGAACTTAATTAAACAAGAAACAACCCTCTTCCTTTCCTCCTGTAATGATTTATATAGATCCATGCAGTTACTGCGATAAGAAATAAGTGGGAGAAACTGGAAAGAACCTGTCTATAAAGTTGATTGAGAATACATACGAATGCAACACATACGAGGAGAGCATTAGCTGTAGGACATACAGGAATGCTCAATACACAAATAACCCGCACGTAGAGAGGAGCTTACGACGACGTTTCGATCCGACTTGAACCATTTACAAAATGTGACTTTGTAAATGGTCCAAGTCGGACCGAAACGTTGTTATAAGTTCTTCTCTCCTATGTGTGGGTTATTTGTGTATTGTTCCAGTCATGTATTGTGCCTTTTTGTTATTTATTTAGGAATGCTCAAGGCCGCCTGATGACATGGAATTAGGATCAACTAGTTATGAGCGAACCTAATGTGATCGAAGCTGAGAATACATTTAAACAGAACATAGGAAAATACATCTCCACTACCTTGAATTATCGAGATGCATTTCGGTCGCTGCGAGATCAGAGAAATGTATCCCGGTATTGCATAATCCCTAAGCTTCTGAACGTCATTGCACGCGCAAAGATTGATGCAGAGAGCAGCATAAGTTTATGATGCAGTTAGCATCAAAGTTGAAAATTTGAAGCTAATCAGAATTGCATTCACACGTTATCACATGGACACTAATAGCTATTTTTTCAATAAAAATAGTAAATTAGGAGACTTTCTGTCCTGAACTAAGTCAAACTTTCAACTAAGAAGCACCAACTTTGAAGCCAAACTTAAGAGGAATTTTCTTGGTAACTCAGGAACCAACATCCTAAAATACACCAGCACAGTAAATTTGAAGCTAGTCAGAATTTGAATTATTAAAATGTGAAAATAATTAGAAGGTGGCACCAGTTTCTTCTACCAAAAAAAAAAGCAAATTGGGATCAACGCAGGCTAAAAAAAGTCAAGATTTTTATTAAGTAAGATTTATCAATTTTTAAGCATTAATAATGAATGTATTCTTAAGAGTAATATATTGTACAGTATCTTAGCTAATGTGTTCATACCACCATATGTATTTTATGTACAAAATAAATATAAGTATAATAATCTTTATACCAAGAATTGCGTAGCAGCCTTTTCTCCTTAATAATTAAGTTTGTAATAATTGTAAATATTTCCACTTAGATACCTTTTTGTTATTAAAGATCTCAATTTTTATTTGGTTAGTTATTCATACATTTGTAATCCAAAAGTGCTACTGAGAAAACACACAATTTACGGGATAACTGGACCAGAATTATAACTAACAAACAGTTCAGATGCTAGACGGGGGTCAATAAGTTGACCTTCTTCTAGTATTCTCTGGTGATATCTTCGCTTAATAGATGACTCATTTTGTAATAATGGAGGCCTTTCCGTGAGCTCTTGATCCAAGGTGCTGGAGAGATTGCCTAGTTTTACTAACTAGTAACTTCCTGATCTGAGGAGCTAGAGTTCGGTCTTATACACCATATATGGTGGATGTGTGTAACTGCCCTGGTTCTCTTAATCCAAGGAGATGAAGATGCTGTTAAGATTTATTAAATAAACATCATGAAGACTTAACCTAGGATAACCCATAAGGTCGTTACACTGTTATTTATTCCTGGTCAGAAGAGACGTTGTCCAGTTATCTCACGGAAACTAATTTTGATTAATAAAATTGGCATATTAAAACTTACACAACTTAAAATCCAGTGAAGTTTCAATTGAGGAAAACTAAGCTGGACTAAAAGTTGAAAACCGACCAGAAGAGTCATTCACCAGTTATTGCACAAAATTCATCATACAGGGCCTCTAGAATGTGATGTATTCACATTCAAGCACTGGGAGGATGAGTCCAGTTCCTTGGATCAAAGCCTCTCACCAGCATGACCACCACTGGTCATGGCACTATCCAGTGGATCAATGGAAAGAGGCAGGTGTATCAGGCTCCCGGAACATTGGCTTCACATCGACTACGGTGATGTGAAGCCGTAACGATGATGGTGAAGCCAATACCAGGGCGCCAGGGAGAGGCGAACAGGGGGCGGCTACCACCTTATTTAAACACTCTTCATAATTCTTTTATATTATAATTAAGGACAATGAAAGAATGTGTACAAAAACGGTATTCGTTGGGAACACTGCAGCTCTACACTTGACCCATCTTACTTTGCCCGCTGGGCACGTTACAAGAGGGGCACCTTTTATTGGCTCAGTTTTAGCCAACTCCATTTTTCCTCTCTGAGGATAATTCTTTAACGGGTTTGGTGGGAAGCTGGTTGCTGAGCTCAGGTGGGGCTTGACGAGGAGGTCCACCTGCTCTATTTACAAAGGGGCTCCCGTTCCCTTTTCTTTGATGGCAATATCTCTTCTCCGTACCACTTCGAGATTAGAAGTGGCAAAATAGACAACAACATACTTCATTACAATACCAACCTTCCTCTAAGTGCTAAAATATTAAAGCTGATCAAAGGTTTTCTCCAGTTATGACGCGGAGATTTGAAACCAAGAACTTACTATTCTGAACCTAATGGGCCGAACATGTACACAAACACTGCGTCAGTGTTTGTGTACATACGCTGGTGTACAAGTTATATTGTGTACTTATGTTGGTGTGTCTCTCAACAAGATGGGATGCGACAGAGACATTGAAGGATAGGTAATCGATACTAGAATCGGGTGCATGTGTTACAGAGAGAGAGAGAGAGAGAGAGAGACAGACAGACAGACAGACTAACTGAATTAATGACTGGCTTTGGTTTTGCTCTCTAAACGTTGTTAAAGCTATATTGGAAAGAACACTTTGGTCGTGGAAAGTTAAAGTTATACTGGAACCAACGCGATGGTCTTGAAAAGTTAAAGCAATACGGTGACGAACACACAGGTCTTTGGAAATTTAAAGAAGTACTGGGACCAACATGCTGGTCTTTCAGAACCTGGAAGCCACTAAGGGAACCCTGGCAGTCTTCCCCTTAAAGTTCTGGACAGGAAGCAGGTATCCAACGGACTCCCGGCAGCTACAGACAATAAATGGTCCAATTTTTCTCTGCTGGGTCCTGTATGACCATGATTTACATATTTATAGTCCGACTGGTGATGCAGCCTGCCTGGTGATGCAGCCTGCCTGGTGATGTATTCTACGTGATGATGTACTCTACGTGATGATGTACTCTACGTGGGGATGTAGTCTGATTGATAGTGTAGTCTGAATGGTGAAATAATCTTATAGGTGATGAATGTTGATGGTATTTGGCTGGTGACGTAGTTTTTCTAATGTAGTGTGAATGGTGATACAGTCTGACTGGTGATGTAGTATGACTTGTGATGCAGCATGATTGGTGATGTAGTCTGAATAGTGATGTAGCCTGAATGGTGATGTAGTCTGAATGGTGATATAATCTGAATTGTGATGTAGTCTGTATTTTGGAACAGCCTGAATAGTAATGTATTCTGAATAGTGATTTTCAGTCTGAATGATTTTTCGTCACGATAATTATATCGTGCCGAATAGGTAAAACTTGCGATTTTTGCTTAAATAGCAATGCTCTTCCTGCCGAATAAATTAAGCGAAAATTTGTGTATGTAATAATTTTGCAAAAATCTTTCTGAACCTAACGAAAAAAAATATATTTCATGGAGTTTGCTAATTATTAAATTATTTTAAACTTATCCAAAATATATTTAGTTGGATTAGGCTAAATTAATTTGCGTTTGTTATAATAAGGTTAGGTACGTTTTCTAAGGTTCTTTTGGTACAAAATTATTCATTTTCACATTAACTTAAACGAAAAAAATATATTTTTAAAAGAATAAGATAAAACTTTAGAAAAGACTTAATTTTAAAGTTTTCTTGCTAATTGACCAATTTTACCTATTCAGCACACATGTCTTAGTCTCCGGCTTAATGGTATTCTGCGTTATTATAGTATATTCTGCGTTCTGTTCATTTCATAGGAGTTTGCAACTTACTTCTGGCAACCATCCAGCTTTGGTGTTACCCTGCGACTCTCGTCAGTGCTACAACAGCTGTTATTCTGTAAGACGTTTCCTGCAAGCTTGCTCTGTGAGTGAAAGTGGTTTTGCCAAATTCTTCCCTTCAATACATGATTATTGGTGAAATTCATGATGGATGTCATTTCTAGAAAGCGTGAAAGTATTGTAGCTCTTAGAAAACCTGTTGATTTGAGTATCAGACAGATATCCGAAAATTTGATCCTAGCAAAGTCAATTGTTGGTCGGATTCTGAAGAGAGCTAATGACACTGGTGATTGTGGAGCGCTTCGTCAAGGAAGATATGGAAGAAAACCGAGACAACACCTTATGATGACAAGGTTTATCATAGTGAGAATGATCCCACGAAAACCAAAAAGTTCTACCGAGAGATTTGGCTTCAGCTGGCGTAAATACTCATTCTTCAACTGTTCGATGAAGGCTCCTTGAAGTTGGAAGAACTGCCTGAACGCCAATAAAGAAACAATTATTAACTGTTGTTATGAAGGAAAAACGTCTACGGTGGGCACTCAGTCATAAAAGATGGACGACAGCTGAATAGAGAAAAGTTATATTTCAGATGAGGCTCATTTTGAAGCATATGGGAACAAGTCAGTGGCAGTGAGACGAAGCAAAGGCGAACCTCTTGGAATGCACACATTCAACAAGTGCCAAAACACCCACCTAAGATGTTTTGGGGTAGTTTTACTGCTAAAGGCTTTGAACGGCTTGTTATTGTTGAGGGAACGATCAACAGTGATTAATGCAAAGTAATCCTGCCAATTCATTTGTTTTCCATTCTGGGGAGACACTATCCTGATGGAGAAGCATTTAACATCAGATTGTTGTTCCATACCACACGTTCTAAATTGTCCTAGAAACTCTACTGACGTCAACCCAATTGAGAATCTATGGTCAATAACCAATCGCAGGTTTGCGAAACAGGACTATTGAAATGTGGGGAAGCTAATTGCTGCTGTTATTAGGACCTGGTACCACGACGATGACCTTTATAAAATGTTCTCAACATTGGTCGATTCCATGCCAGAGAGTGTAGCAATGTTTATAAAAGCAAAGGTAATCATATCTCTTATTAAATCTATTTAAATAAACATTAATTTTCCAATTATATGTCTTATTTCTTAACTATCCCAGATAATATGCACACTACTGTTTAATGTAATAATGGAACCACGAAACAAGTAATCCTATAACAAATAACATACTGCGACTAGGCGGGGATCGAATCCGAGATATTTTAACCATACTCCCAGGAAGCAAGCTAAGATCCAAAACACCTTAGTCCACTACGTCACCATGCTTCAAACGTTAGGTGCCCAGGTACTGGACATTCGTGGTCACCCCGTGGCCACGAATGTGCTTGCGTTATTAGTGACATGTCCAGTATTAGGTTATTCGAGGTCGTAGACAAACATAAATAATACGACGTAAATTAATTTTTCTAAGACACTAAAATAGGCCGTCAGGAAAAGTTCTGCAGAGCACATTAGAAAAACTACAGAATAATCTGGATTGGTTGATGTTGCATTAAGTGAAGTGGAAGGTGCAGTTCAGTGTTGACAAATGTAAGGTTCTAATCTTACGAAAAAAATTGACTGTAATACTTAAAAGATAATGTAAATCTTTGTCAAACCGACAGTGAAAATTATTTCTGATTTCTGATTAGTAGAAATTTAAAGACAAAACAACAGTGGATGATTAAGACATGTGCAACAGTTAGGATATCTTTATTGTTGAAACGTTTCGCCCACAAAGAAGGCTTTTTCAGTCAAATATAAAGGCAGCAAGAATAGTAGAGACATGAAGATGATGTAATCAGCCTTGGAGAAATAGTATTTGAGGTGGTGAGTCTCAGCCTGGAGAAGAGTTCAGCTCCATGGTCTGGAACAATGTGAAGGGTGAAACATGAGAACGGAGTCTTAAATACTGTCGAAGGTGATTAGTTTGATATCTTTATTATGCACCCCATACCCATCCTGTGGGCGGTAGTCAAAAGATTAGAAGTACGTAATGGGTCCAGGGACTGGGCCCCAAAGTTTTGATAGCTGAGCAAGTTACAAAGGTAATGAACTCACAAGTTAAAAAGGTAATGAATCATGTAAGTAAGTCAGTTTACTTACCTACGTTTATACATGGTTACAATCATGAACAAATTATAAAGTAATGAGCAATTCACAAGTCCACACCCGGTCACAACTGTAATGAGTTCTTGGTGCAAATATTAATTGTTGGGTCACACACACACACACACACGTGTGTGTGTCGAAGGTGAGGTGGAGGATCTTGAAGACATTGTAGGGGACGGGAATCACAAGCAGAAGTAAAAAAATGGCAGGTCCTTTTGGAATCCATCCCCTCTCATAACTAGCAGCTAAGAGATGAAGTGTGAAAGATGTCCTCTGTACCAAGATACCGTTATACTGCAGTGTCTCACCGTTATTAATAAATTAGACACATGTCAACACTTAAGTATCTTTATTGAAGAAACGTTTCGCCACACAGTGGCTTCATCAGTCCTATACAAAAGAATGTGAACACCAGAAGACGTTTAAACGAGGTAATCAGTCCCTCGGCCTGGATTCGATATAATCAGTCCTTCAGTCTTCACAGTTACGTTGATTATTATTATAATCAAAGAAAGCGCTAAACCAACAAGGCACAGTTATGTTGAAAATTATATAAAATACCGAAAAGCTGATGATTAAGACATGTGCAACAGTCAGGTATCTTCATTGCTGAAACGTTTCAGCAATAAAGATACCTGACTGTTGCACATGTGTCTTAATCATCAACGTGTCGGTATTTTATGCCATTTACAACAAGACAACAGTGTATAAGTGTTTGCAATAAAGCTAATAGGATTCTGGGCTTCACATCAAAAAATATAAATAATAGAACCCGTAAGGTCATACTTTGACTTTTTTCTCTTTGGTAAAGCTTCATTTAGATAATGATGCTCAGTTATGTCTTCGTAATAGTGAATGGATGTATATTGTCTGGAAAATATACAGAAAAGATGACGGAGTGATTCCATATATCAGAAACCTTCACTACGAAACATTAACAGAAGACAATGATTTTTCACTCTCTGATTGACATAGTCTCTGGGGAGGGGAGATATGATAAAGAGCGGATATGAAAACAGTAATAAATGAAGAGGATAAACATAACATACTAAAATTATTTAACGAAGACAGGTCTCGTTAATACTAGATTGGCAAAAGAGATGTAAGTAAATAGAACATGACCCCAGGTAGTGTCACTGAGGCTACAACTACGAGTAGCTTTAAATATACTGTTGCGTATGAAGGTATAAACCGTTCCATGGATAACCTCTAATGGAACTAAGTTGTTTGTGGGTCTGTTGGTTTAGGGAAACTTCAATGGCAACAAGAGTCTTTAAAACCGATGTAATTAAGTGGTAACCTTTTCTTTCCTATAGGGTAGCCAAAATACGAAGTAAATTTCATTTCTCTTTAATAATATTGAAGCTTTTATATAATGGACTTTCATATATACTTATATGAACGATCGGCAATTTAACAACCAAGTATTTCTTATTTTCCTTTTACATATAAAGGATAGTTCTTTACATACACATGTGGTTATTCTTTTAAGTCTGTACGTGGATAACTATATTCTTGTCCGTTTAAGACAAATAACCAGGGAATGACGTATGACATAATTCATGACTTTATAATAATATCCACTTAAAATTATCTGCTCAAATATTCCCGACGTTCCATACAAGGGTCGGGCTATTATTAGAGACATTAGAAGTTACTCTAAGCAAGTGAGTAAGCTACAGCCTACATTAATGAGCGGTCACCCAACGTCAGGTTGGATGACTTAGTGAGAGAGCAGAGGTTACAGAATAGATGAACAGCAGTTCAACTAGTGGTACAGTAATACAAGAAAACCCCACCCATAACATTATGAAAACCCTATCAATATACACAATAATGATAATATTTACAATGGTGTTGAACATGAAACATCCTATACCATGGTACATGTAGTGTCAGGTAATATAAAGCGGACCATCTCTATTTTAGCTGTTAATGAAGAAGATGGTGATGTAATATTTGGTGAAAACACTATTCAGAAAGTTTCTCAAATATAATGGCGGAATCTTAGTTAAAAGATGCAGCAATACGTTGAACGCTTATATGAGAGGGTGTGGGTAGGTGTGAGTTATGTTAATGTTGGTAGAATTACTAATAACATGTTAGGTAAAAGGACACAAGAGCAACTAATGGGACATTTTATTGTGGCAACGTTTCGGTTTGACAAAGATCCAGGAGAGCGAAACGCTGCCACAATAAAAGGTCACATTAGTTGCACTTGTGTCCTTGTATCTAACAGGTGTGAGATAGATCTGCCTAGCATGGGCCATCAGGTCTATTGCAGTGTTCCTTTATTCCCAGTGTCTAATTTTATTCCACTTAAATATCTGAAATAAAGTCTGATTTGTTGCACGCTGCAATTACAGAGTATTATTACTACACGTTTATTACTGAGTGACCTTCACCAGCCAGAATAATATTTGGTTTTAATATTCGCGTGGAAATATTCATCAATAGAATACACTGTGAATCTGGCAGGAAATATTTTCACCCAGGCAGTAATCTCACCTAATACTGAAAAAAATTGTTCCCTAATTACATTTTAAATTTGTTGTCAAGGAGATGGAAGCTGAAAGGAGCCTTAAAGAAGCCTCGAGGCAGATGAAAGAAAAAGTTTGAAGGAAGTCCGATAATGAAGGAATTTCGGAAAGAAACGTGAAAGTTTTGAAAAAAAAAGTGGTCGACAGGTGAAGCCTCGTATGAAATGCTAATTTTGTGCAATATCTGTATATACTTATTTTAAAATTGTTGTGGCACAAAACAAACGAAAAATTGTTTACAAATGCTTTAAACTGAATTTTTAACTAAATACTTGGAGAATACATACCAGTGTATGAATAAATGTATAAACAACAGTGTTTATAACAGTGTATACACAACAGTGTGTATAACAGTGTATACACAACAGTGTGTATAACAGTGTATACACAACAGTGTGTATAACAGTGTATACACAACAGTGTGTATAACAGTGTATACGCAACAGTGTGTATAACAGTGTATACACAACAGTGTGTATAACAGTGTATACACAACAGTGTGTATAACAGTGTATACACAACAGTGTGTATAACAGTGTATACACAACAGTGTGTATAACAGTGTATACACAACAGTGTGTATAACAGTGTATACACAACAGTGTGTATAAACAGTAGTATACACAACAGTCGTGTATAACAGATGTATACACAAATGGATAACAGTACATGTATAACAGTGTATACACAACATGTGTATAACAGTGTATACACAACATTGTATAAAGTGTATACACAACAGTGTGTATAACAGTGTATACACAACAGTGTGTATAACAGTGTATACACAACAGTGTGTATAACAGTGTATACACAAGTGTGTATAACAGTGTATACACAACAGTGTGTATAACAGTGTATACACAAGTGTTAACACATCAGTGTGTGAGAAATGGTCTGGTGATACCGACAAGATGTGGAAAAAGACACTTTCGCACATTTCACGACATTAAAGGAAACGTTTCGCCCCGAATGTCTTCAGTCCTAATATATAGTTGTAAACAAATGTTAGACAGCACCGACGAGATGAAGAATTAGACACGTGCAATATCTGGGTACATTTATTATAGACGTTTCACCCTCCAGTGGCTTTATCAATACAAGAACATAATTTGATGAATTATACACACAAGATGAGGTAATCAATCCCTCAGCCTTGGAGTTAATTCTGTTCACCAATTCCAAGACTGAGGGACTGATTACTTCATCTTTTGTATATAATTCTTCACATTATGTCCTATTTTGCACTGATAAAAACACTGGATGGTCGAAACGTCTACAAATAAAGATACCCAGATGTTGCACATGTGTCTAATTCTTCACCTAATACAGAAATAACTAAGAAAACGAGTATAAATAGTGGCAGTAGTGAGTTGAAATGTCACGTTGGCAGCTCTAGTGGTGCTATTAGTAGTAGTAGTAGTAGTAGTACAGTGGACCTTCGGAAATCGAACGCCTCCCAACTCGACTTATTATGTAAGTTTATTATTGTAAGTGCTTTCGTAAGTGTATTTTTGGGGGTCTGAAACGGACTAATCTAATTTACATATTCCTTATGGGAATAAATTCGTTCGGTAACCACTTGAACAGCATTCTGGAACGAAGAATGTTCGATTTCCGGGGGTCCACTGTATTGGTAGTAATTGTGGTGAGACAGGGTGGGTTGGAGAAGATCCTGTTGATTTCATGTTACAGCAGTCTCCAGAATGGACAATATCCTGTTGATTAGCAATTTTGAGGTACTGTAACTACCGGACTTCTGATGGATAGTGTTACCGACAGCAATTAGGGCAGCTTCTATGCACTCTCGCCGTCTTAAATCGTCTTCCTTAATCACTAGTTTAGCCTCACTGAATTTCATGAGGTGTCCAACATTGTCCCTATGTTGAACACGTTTTTACAGTCATCATTGTTGCAAGCGTTTTTGTGTTCCATGATCCTAACATCTAGAGATCTGTCTGTTTCCCCACATATACTTTGTCACACCCCCACATGGTATAGTGTATATTCTGCACTCGTGCCAGAGTTATTCTTAGGTTTTTGTACAAGGTTTCTAATAGTTGAAGAGCAGGTGGATATTATACCTAGTTTTCTGTCAAAAATTCTTGAAACGTCAGATGCAACGTAACTGACGGGTGAAACATTGCAACTTGGAGGTTTTTCTTCAACTTGATTGTTGGTCTTGTTGAGGATACGTGTCGCACGTTTCCTGCAGTCACGTATGAAGTGTAAAGGGAAGTGTAGCGAACTAGAAGAGTGGGTCATGTATGTGCATTCTTTCTCCTTTCTCACTATACCCCTAAGTCACTCATTATACCCCTAAGTCACTCACTATACCCCTAAGTTACTCACAATACCCCCATATCACCCAATATACCTCCACGTCACTCAATATACCCACACATCACATATACCTCCACGCCACTTACTATACACCCACCTCACACTATACCTCCCCACGTGACTCATTATACTCCTACGTCACTCACTATACGCCCACATCACTAACTATACCCCCACGTCACCCATTATACTTCCACAAAACTACACTATACCCCACATAACCACACTATATCTCACATAACTACACTATACCATCACATAACTATAGTATACCCCACATCACTCACTGTACACCACGTCACTCACTATACCCCCACAAAACTATACTCCCACATAACTACACTAAACCCCTACATAACTACACTATACCATCACATAACTATACTACACCCCACGCCACTCACTATACCCCCACATCACTCACTGTACCCCACGTCATTCACTATACCTCCACATTACTCACTATACCCCCACATTCACTATACACCCACGTCATTCACGATACCCCCAAGTCACTCACTATATCCCCACATCACTCACCTATACCCCCACGTCACTCACTATATCACCACATCACTCACTATACCCCACGTCATTCATTATACCCCTCATCACTCACTATACCCCAAGTCACTCACTTTACCCGACATCACTCACTATACCCACATCACTCACTATACCCATATCACTCACTATACCCCACGTCACTCACTATATCCCACATCACACACTAAAAACAACGTACGTATATACTATATAGCCCCATTCCATGATAGGTGGCAGCAAGCATTAGCTAAGAACTATAGACCAATAGCTCTAACGTCCCACATCATAAAAATCTTTGAAAGATTGCTAAGAAGCACGATTGCAAACCACATTGATTCCAAAACTGCACAATCCAGGGCAACATGGGTTCAGAGCATTTAGCTCCTGCCTCTCGCAACTACTGGATCACTATGATATGGTCTTGGATGCACTGGAAGAAAAACAGACTGCATATGTAATATACACAGATTTTGCAAAAGCCTTTGACAAGCGCGATCATGGTGTAATATCACACAAAACTAGGTGCTAAAGGAATAACTGGCAAAGTGGGGAGATGGATCTTCAACGTCCTAACCAATCGAACACAAAGAGTAGTGGTAAACAGAGTTAAATCGGAAGCGCCATAGTGAAAAGCTCTGTTCCACAAGGCAGAGTACTCGCCCCCATCTTGTTCCTCATCCTCATATCAGACATAGACAGAGATGTAATCCACAGCACCGTGTTATCCTTTGCAGACGATACTAGGATCTGCATGAGAGTGTCATCTATTGAGAACACGGTTAATTAACTTCTAAGTTTTCCAATGGGCAACGGAAAACAATATGATGTTCAATGAAGACAAATTCCAACTACTCCGTTATGGAAAACTGGAGGAGATAATAACTAGGACTGAGTATACTACAAACTCTGATCATACAATAGAGCGAAAAAATAATCACAAGGATCACAACAGTGTCACGATCACAACTGCGAAGAAAATGATAAGATGGATAATAAGAACGTTCAAAACAAGAGATGTCAAGCCAATGATGATCCTTTTCAAATCACTTGTTCTCTCTATCTAGTGACAGCAGCACCCTAATTACTTCACTGAGCTAACTAGTGATAGCAGCACCCTAATTACCTCCCTGACCTAACTAGTGACAGCAGCAACCTAGGTACTTATGCGAGTTTACTAGTGGCTGCGTAAGACAGTGTCATTACAGTACTCTGTGAATTTAGATTCTAGGATCTGGAGAACACTTTAGGATTCTAGCTTCAAGAAACTGGATTTCTGTACTAACATGAGTTTCAACATCTTCGGTTGACTTTAAGATAATGGATTGCCGTGTCTAGAGAACACTCTAGGAATCTAGGTCCTAAAAATGATCGCGTAATCTAAATAATCTATCTTCACGATGCACAAAGTTCAGCAGTATAGATACTAAGGCCGGTAGATACTGAGACAAGTACAGGGTTCAGCAGTATAGCTACTGAGACAAATACAGGGATCAGCAGTATAGATACTGACACAAGTACATATATCAGCAGATAGATCTGAACAAGCCACAGGCTCAGCAGAAGATACTGAACAGATACTGAGAGGACAATACACTTTGAAACTAGAACAACATACATGAGTTCAGAGACTAGAATACTTATACACGTACAGGGTTCGCCAAATTTTTAAAACTAACAAAGTAAGATATCCTGATAGTATAGATACTATGTACAAGTAGACTAGGAGTTCAGCCAGAAATGGGATACTGAGGAAAGAAAATTCAACAGTACTTAATACAAAAAAAAAAAAAAAAAAAAAAAAAAAAAAAAAAAAAAAAAAAAAAAAAAAAAAAATATACTGAGACAAGTACAGGGTTCAGCAGTATCGATACTGAGGCAGGCACAAAGTACAGCAGTATAAATACTGACACAAGTACATATATCAGCAGAGTATATTCTAAAACGGCCACAGAGCTCAGCAGAAGATATACTGAGCTAGGACTGACGCAGCGACAATCCACTTTGAAAAACTTATGCAACAACAATACATGAGTTAAATTCAGAGACTTCAGAATAAATTATAGCACCGCCTTGATGAAGGTCAAATCTTCCCCCAAAAAATTATTCAGACTCAACAAAGTGAAAGCTTATATCCTTGATAGTATGAGGATATCTTCTTATTGTACATCCTACGTTAGGCAAGGCTGATGGAGTTAATAACTTTGACTTCAGTAACTAGGGTACATGTGAAGGAAGAAAATTCGAAATATGTACTTTATAACAGAAAGATTTTTAAGAGTCGTGACAGAACATGGAGTTGTTTAATCACGCTGCTACCACCGATGTGGCAACTACTTGTACAGGAAAGTCAGGAGGGGATCTGCAGCACTAATGTGGCCAGATAAACACGGAAAACTCAAAGTGTCAGTATGTTGCAGAATATCGTTAAATTTTATTGAGATGGAGCTCTTACCTCTGACCCCAGTCATTCAACACCCCTCTGTCAGCACAGTCACTCACCCTCCCTCCCTCTGTCAGCACAGTCCCTCACCCTCCCTTCCTCTGTCAGCACAGTCACTCACCCTCCCTCCCTCTGTCAGCACAGTCACCCTCCCTCCCTCTGCAAGCTCAGTCACTCACCCTCCCTCCCTCTGTCAGCACAGTCACTCACCCTCCCTCCCTCTATCAACACAGTCACTAGCCATCCCTCCCTCTGTCAGCACACTGTCACTCACACATACCACCTCCGTCTGAGATGTATAAACCGGACGTCGTATCCAGTGTGTTTGTTTGAGTTGGTTGGGGTCGTGGGTGAAATATCCTGGCGGGGGTAACACATGTTCAGTTTTGTTTACGTCCACAAATGTTCTCTATAAACCTTATAAACCCGTACCAGCTGTCTCCACAGACACGTAGGTGTCCAGCGGGATATAGTCAATAAGAGGTAGGTAGTTGTAAGAGGTGGAAGGTGTCCCATAGCTTGGTTAGTAGCGCACTCATCTCACACACTGAGTGTTAGTGGTTCTACCCCGGTGCGGGTGGGAACATTGGGTGTGTTTCCTTACACCTTCTGTCCTTGTTCACCTAGCAGTAAGTAGGTGTCTGGGTGTTAGAAGACAGATGTGGGTCTTATCCTGGGAAACAAGAAGTATGTTGCCAGAAATGCTCTGCATAACCAGCAGCTTTCTGTACAGTATGTCACCGATGTCAGCTGTCTATATATAAGTTGTATCATGTACTTGTAGAAATAGATAAAGATAAAGGTTTTCCAAAGTGAGCGATGTGTGGTTGGTGTGTGTTGGTGTGGTTGGTGTGTTGGTGTGTTGGTGTGTTGGTGTGGTTGGTGTGTGTTGGTGTATGTTGGTGTGGTTGGTGTGTGTTGGTGTGATTGGTGTGGTTGGTGTGGTTGGTGTGTGTTGGTGTGGTTGGTGTGTGTTGGTAGGCGATGGATAGCTGACGATGGTCTTTGAGTGGTAATACGTGGTAGGTAGGCGTTAGGCAGTGAGTGTTAGACTGTATCTACCTGGCGTCTACCTGAAGGGCATTCCGGAGGTCAACGCCCCCGCGGCCCGGTCCATGACCAGGCCTCCTGGAGGATCAGGGCCTGATCAACCAGGCTGCTACTGCTGACCACACGTAGTCCAACGTACGAACCACAGCCCCACTGATCTGGCACCGACTTTAGGTATCCGTCCAGCTCCCTGTTGAAGACAACCAGGGGTCTATTGGTAATTCCCCTTATGGCTGGTGGGAGGCTGTTGAACAGTCTTGGGCCCCGGACACTTATCGTGTTTTCTCTTAGTGTACCAGTTGCGCCCCTGCTTTTCACTGTTGCATCTCCTGTGGGTGGTGGTTGATGTGGGTGGTGAGTGTGTGTGTGGGGAGGATGGGGTCATCATCCCCGCCACTCGGTCCCCAGACCAGGTCTCCCGGTTGCTGGACTAATCGACCAGGCTTTTGTACAAGCTGCACTCAGACCAACGTATGCACCAGCCTATTATTTTCCTTACTGTTGCAAAAATAACGCTTTAGTGATTCTTGAATGTGAGAGCTAACATTATAACTCCTAAATATCTCACAATAAGCTGCTGCTCTGTTTAGTGGGTCGAGTCTGTTGTGTTCTTCCTTCAGGTTTTTATTTCCTAAATTTTTCCATAATAACAACTTGTAATTTACTGTGTCCTCAATGGATGTTACTCTTACAAAGTGAGAGAACTACCTCGAGATAGAGAGAAGTGTATGAATGAGAAAATGACCAGTGGAGACTAACCTGTACATGAATATTATTAACAAATTGTTCTTAGCTCTGTAGTAGACTCTTCAGCTCGCAACCAGAAAACTCTGGTTCAATCCTGGTCACGTGGGACGAATTGACAGGCCTCTTTAACCATACTGTCTCTATTCACTAATCATTAAAGAGGTAGTCGATGTCGTAGGTTGTATCTTGTTCTAGTGAAGACCAATGAACAAGTATTTTTACACCTGATTCAAGTGTCCCCCTACTTGTAAATAAGTTCCTGGGATTTAGTCGACTGTTGTAGGCTGTATAATTGGAAAGTATATTTATGCCTAGTTTCCTCGTTCATCATATAGTATACAGACCTGAGTTTTATTCGACCTTTATTATTCTCATTCTGGTGCAGTGAAGATGTGCTGGGCAAACTTTATTATACCTCTGATATGAACTCAGGAAATGGTACTGACAGTTAACCTGGAAATTCAACGGTGTAAAGAATATTTGATCAGTACCTGCAAGTTAATGCAGGTGTAGGAAAACTCTCAAAAGATATTAAGATTCGAGGAAGATTTTATTACTGGCACTAAGACCTTACTACTGTGAGGAAACTCTTACCGCTGTGAAAAAAATCTTACCGCTGCTGCTACAAAGGAGTTTGAGGTGGTCAGTCCCTCAACCTTGAGTCGATGTTGTCAGTCCATCTGCACCTCTCCTGCCTACGGTATATAAGCTGCTTCCTAGCACATATACTGTATTCTGTTCAAGATTGATGGACTGACAACATATACTCAAGGTTGAGGGACTGACCACCTCAAACTCCTCCTGTTCTTCACGATTCTCCTTTGTATGGACTGATGATACCACTGTGTGGCGAAACGTTTCCTCAATAAAGATACCAAAGTGTTGCATATGTGTCTAATTTATCAATTGCCAGGTACTTAGATACACGTTTTTTTCAAGACGAGGCTCACCACTGCAGTTCGGTTATGTTGACTCTTACGATTAACCCGGTCATGGACCGGGTTGCGAGGGTGTTGACCTCCGAAACACTCTCCAAGTAGACCTTAGTCTACAATTAGGATTTGTAGGCCAAGCCGAATTGTTTTAAAGGATACTGTCAGAACGGCATACAAGAATACTTGAGTAATGCGTGAAGGAGTCCTGAAGAGGTGTTCCTGACTCTGTAGCAAGGATATGGGGCTTTGAAGGGGATTTAGGAATTTACAGAGGACAGTGCTGAATAACAGCAATCTTCTCTTGGATTGTCTACCTGGGAAATATGAAGAATAGAAAGAAAAAACTAGGAGCAAATAAGCCCAAAGCCAGTAAAAGCCACGGCAAAATCAGTAACATGTTAAAGTCCCAATTTAATTCATTCAGTGAGCCATTAATCAGTCTAAAAGATTGAGAACCGAAATAAGATCTTCAAGAACGAAACGCAAAATGCCAGACATCTCCATAATATTTGATATAACGATAATCTCACTTGACTTAGAAAAAGCCTTTGTTTGAATGCCCATGAACTCTGATCGAAGCCCAGACTCCTGAACTCAAGAATTGCAAGATACCCTTGTCATATACCTTAAATGCTCTATAGAGAAGAACTCTCGACACTGGAGTCATCCCACAGTCATTAAAACCACTGACATTTCTCCAATTTACAAAGATAGCAGTAAAGCAATTGCAAAACCTTTAAAACCAATAGTTCTATCGTCCTACAATATCAAGATTTTTGAAAAGGTTTTAAGAAGCAAGACAATCAATCATCCGGAATCACATCAGTTGCACAACCCAGGTAAACATGGGTTCAGAACAGGTCGCTCCTGTCTTTGCAATTGCCTGACTATTTCGACATGCTCTAGAATACGCTAGATGACAATCAAAATGTCAATGTAGTTAAATTAACTTTGCTAAAGCCTTTACCACCATGGGGCAAGTGAATGCTTTAAAATGTATGGAAAAAGGATGCATTGACGGCACAGCGAGCCTCCAAGATGATACAAACCAAGTCTTCCAGTGGGCTTCTGACAGCAGTATGATGTTCAGTAAGGACAAATTTCAGGTATTATGCTACGGAAGGATGGAGTAAATAAAAGCAAGTTGGGAGTACAAGACAAACTCAAAACAAGAAATGCTAAGCCAATGATGATATTCTTCAAGTCTCTCGTTCTCTCCAGACTAAAATATTGCTGTTCTACTAATGACCACCATCAAGGAAGGAGAAATTACTGAGCTGGAAAATGTACATAGTCTTCACAGCTCGTATAAACTCCATCGAACACTTAAATTACTGGAAAGTTTATCTTGTACTCCTTATAATGTAGGCGTGAAAGATACATGATACTCTACTCCTGGAAGATAGTGGAAGGATTGATTCCTAACCTTCACACCGAAATCACTACTTATAATAACAAAAGGCTTGCAGACGGTGCAGGATATTTCCAGTGAAAAACATGGGTGCGATGAGTGCACTGAGAAAGTCCTCAATAAGTGTAAAGTGGTGACGCCTCTTCGACACCCTCCCTCCATGTATAAAGAATACTGCCAACAAACACCTTTAAGAAAGAACTCAACAAATTCCTTTAAACAGTTACTGGTCAGCCGATCGGTAGTACATACGTTGGAATACGGGCAACGGACACTAACAACTTGATCGATCATGCCAACAACTAAGAGGTCTGGTCTCTGACAAGGCCGCGGGGGCGGTGACCCCTAGGAGTGACTACAGGTAACATATAGGCAAATAAAATATTACCACTGGGAGGAAGATCTATTACTATAAAAAATATCTCACTGGGATCCAGAATGAACATAAGAACATAAGAAAGAAGGAACACTGCAGCAGGCCTACTGACCCATACGAGACCTGACTACCTGGAGTTAACCCTCTACAGGTAAACTCCAGGTAGTCAGGTCACTTCCACTTAAGGAAGGAGAAAGGCAAAAGACCTAGTAGCACAAGCTAGTCAGGTCCAACTTACACCCACCCACACCCACTCATGTATTTATCTAACCTATTTTTAAAACTACACAACGTCTTAGCTTCTATGACGGCACTCGGGAGTTTGTTCCATTCATCCACAACTCTATTACCAAACCAGTGCTTTCCTATATCCTTCCTGAATCTGAACTTTTCCAATTTGAAACCATTGCTGCGAGTCCTGTCTTGGCTGGATATTTTCAGCACGCTATTTACATCCCCTTTATTTATTCCTGTTTTCCATTTATACACCTCAATCATATCCTCCCTAATTCTATACCTTTCTAGAGAGTGCAGATTCAGGGCCCTCAGTCTATCCTCATAGGGAAGATTTCTGATACATGGGATCAACTTTGTCATCCTCCTTTGTACGTTTTCCAGTGCATTTATATCCATTCTGTAATACGGTGACCAGAACTGTGCAGCATAATCTAAATGAGGCCTAACCAAGGATATATAGAGTTGAAGAACAACCTGAAGACTTTTATTATTTATACTTCTTGATATGAAGCCAAGGATTCTAATAGCTTCATTGCGAACACTTATACACTGCTGTCTTGGTTTCAGATTACTGCTAACCAGAACTCCTAAATCCTTTTCGCAATCACAAGTATTAAGAATTACATTATTCAGTTTATATGTGGCATGGTTATTGTCCTGCCCAACATTTTGAACTTTGCATTTGTCTACATTAAACTGCATCTGCCACTTCTCCGACCACTGCATCAGTCTATTCAAATCATCCTGGAGTGCTCTAATGTCCTCATTAGAATGAATTGGACGGCCTATTTTGGTGTCATCAGCAAATTTGTTTATGTTGCTATTGAGACGTGCCCCCATTCTGATTTCACCCCATTTATGCAAACTCTCTGCTGCCTATTTGTCAACCATGCCTCTACACAGGAAAAAAATTTCCTCCTATTCCGTGTGCCATAAATTTACTCAATAGCCTCTGATGTGGAACTCTATCGAAAGCCTTACTGAAGTCCATATACACAATATCATATTCATTACCCATGATCTACCTCCTCAAACACCTTGGTGAAAAAGTTAGTAAATTCGTAGGACAGGAACGCCCCTTAGTAAAATTGTGTTGAGATTCATTAATCAATTTATGCCTTTCAATTATTGATTCCATAAATTTACCAACCATGGTCTATAGTTCGAAGCTAAGGACCTGTCACCTGCCATGTAAATAGGTATTACATTTGCCATTTTCAAATGGTCTGGTACTATGCCAGTTTGTAGTGATATTCTGAAAAGATTTGATAGAGGTTTGCTAAGTTCCTCTTTACATTCCTTTAAAACTCTTGCAAACAGTTCATCAGGGCCTGGGAATTTGTTAGGTTTTAATTTCTCTATTTGTCTGAGGACCATGTCACTAGTTACCCCAATCGAGCATAGTCTATTATCTTCCTATTCTACATAATTTATTATTTCTGGAATTTCGCTAGTATCTTCCTGAGTAAAAACTGAGAGGAAGTAAGTATTGAAAATTTCACACATATCCTTATCACTCTCGGTGATCTCACCTGAGTTACTCTTAAGTGGGCCTATCTTGTCCCTAATCTTACTTCTGTATACGTGAAAGAACCCTTTTGGGTTAGTCTTCGAATCCCTTGTGACCTTAGCCTCATACTCCCTTTTTGCTTTTCTTATTCCTTTTTTTATTTTTCTCTAATTGAAAATATTGATTTCTTATATGCCAATTCCCTCTTTTGATACGCCTATATATGCCTCTCTTATGAGATGTTTTAATCTATTGTTCATCCATTTAGGATAATTTTTGTTAAATCTAATTTCCCTACATGGAATAAAAGTTGTCTGGGCAGCTAGAACTATGCTCTGAAAAACGTCATATTGGCAACCAACACCATCCCAATTTAGCCCACCTAGATAATTTATCGGCCCCATGAAGTCGGCTAAGCGAAAGTCTGGAACAGAGACTTGATTACAGTTATCTGGGTAATTCCATGATATATTGAAACTAAGTGATTTGTGATCGCTTTCCCCAAGCTCTTCATTAACCTCTAGATTATTAACTAGTGATTCTTTTTTGGCAAGAACCAAATCAAGCAAGTTGCTACCTCTAGTTGGTTCTGTCACAAACTGTTTTAAAAACAATCCTGAACCGTATCAAGAAGGTCACTAGACTCAAAATTTCCTGTCACATTGTTCCAATCAATTTGTCTAAAGTTAAAATCTCCCATTAACACAACATTTTCATGTCTAGACGCCTTATGAATTTCGTCCTATAGCAGCTTACTGCATTCCCTATCCAGGCTTGGGGGCCTGTAAATCACACCCAAAATTAATTTTTCACGACCCTCGAGAAACTGTAGCAAACAGATTCTGTGTCCGATGTTTCTAATCTTATATCTTGTCTAACACAACAATTTAAATTATCTCTGACATACATCGCCACTCCACCACCCTTCCTGTTGACCCTATCAGTGTGAAATAGTTTATAACCCTATATGTTGCACTCAGAAGGCATTTCTCTATCTTTCAGGTTGAACCAGGTCTCTGTTATAGCAATAATTTTTATATTACCTGCACTTGCAAGTAATCTTAGCTCATCTATCTTATTTCTTAGACTCCTACTATTTGTATAGTAAACCTTAAGGGAGCTAGTCACTCGTTGCCCTCTACTATCTCTCTTTGTTTGCTTATCAATTGCTTTGCCTTTACTAGCAACTTTATTTTGAATATTGTCTTTTAAACATATCCCTGAGGTATCCTGGAAATATTTGCTGTTTGCAACCCTAATACTGCAGCCTGATTGTTTCCCACAAACACCCATACCTCTATAATCTATCAGTTTAAAGTCTTAGACAAATCTCCAATGACCCCCTCAATCGAATTGGCTAATGCAACCACTCCAGCCCCAGAGATATGAACCCCATCCCTTGCATACATATCACGTTTGCCATAGAATTTGTCCCAGTTATCAATGAATTGGATTGCAAGTTCCTTGCAGTACCTGTCTAGCCAGCAATTTATACCAATTGCCCTAGACATCTATTCATTGCCCACTCCCTTTCTAGGCAAAATGCTGCATATAATTGGGATCCCTCACTTAGACATGACTACTTCTATGGCTGACCTGTACTTATCTAGTAGCTCCTGTCTCCTGACCTTCCCAATGTCATTTCCACCAGCACTAAGACAGATAATGGGCTTGTTCCCATTACCTGACACAATATTATCCAACCTGCTATGTCACCAACACCAGCTCTTGTGAGCACACACTCTGTCTGACCTTCCTATCTCTGATACAAAAAGCACGGTCCATATATCTTACCTGAGTCTCCCACAATCAGAATATTCTTACCTTGATCAGCAGGGAAGTCAGTGGTACCTTTAACCTCACTAACCACTGAAGTACACTCGTCCTGGAGAACAGAGAATCGATTTCCTACCTTAACATCTTCTCTATTAACCTTCTTTATCTTCCTTCTTCCTGAATTGTGAACCACTTGCCATTTAAAGCGGCTGCCACTCTCACTGCTGGTAACCATTTCCTCCTTACGAGCACCAACCGTCTCACACTCACTCCCAAACCCATCTAGGCGAAGCTTCAGCCTCCTATTTTCCTCCTGAAGCGGTAGAACCTCCTTCAACAGGTTTGTATAATTTGTGTTTATCTGCGTACACTTTGTGTTTTTCCAAATACACTTATCATTTTGAACAGATAAAAGCTAGTTTTGCTGGGAGGAGCGTTCCTCACGTGAATGTTGATGAGAAAATAAGCATTCGTGCTCCGTGGCCTGGTAGCAAAAGATCTCGCTTCACAAGGTGAGGGTCCGGGTTCGATTCCCGGCGAAGGGGTAGAAACATTGGACATGTTTCTTTACACCGGTTGTCTATGTTCACCTATCAGTAAAATGGGTACCTGGGTGTTAGTCGACTGGTGTGGGTCGCATCCTGGGACAAAACTGAACTAATTTGCCCGAAATGCTCAGCATAACAAGCGCCTTTCTATACAGTAGTATGTCATTGATATCAGCTAGGCCTGTATACCTTGTACATATACTTGTAGTAAATAAAGATATTATATTATTTTATTATATTATTTTATTTTGTATTTAACTGAGATTACGTAGATGAGTTTCCTGGCGAAGAATTCCAGCTATTGTGCCCACCTAACGTGGGCAGAGAACCTTCACCGCACGCATAACTGCGATAAACCACCTCAATTACTGGGAATGCTTGAAGTTCCTAAACCTGTACTCTCTAGAACGCAGGCGGGAGAGATACATGATTATATACACTTGGAAAATCCTAGAGGGATTAGTACCAAACTTGAACACAATGTAACATCCCCCAATGAAAAGCAGGGGTACCACTAGCACGTTGAGAGACAACACAATAAATGTCAGGGGTCCAAGACTGTTAAACTGCCTCCCAGCATACATAAGGGGGATTACCAATAGACCCTTGGCTGTCTTCAAGCAGGCACTGGACAGGCACCTAAAGTCGGTACCTGACCAGCCAGGCTGTAGTTCATACGTTGGACTGCGTGCGGCCAGCAGTAACAGCCTGGTTGATCAGGCTCTGATCCACCATGAGGCCTGGTCACAGACTGGGCCGCGGGGGCGTTGACCCCCGGAACTCTCTCCAGGTAAACTCCAGGAATAATGAAATGATTTAGCTCCGGTTGTATCGCCACCTTTATATTTCCCTCTGTTACTATTCTTACAAACAGTAGCGATTCCTATCATTTATATAACTTTTTTGTTTTTCATTTGTCTTCTTTCTCATATCGTTAAGGTTCCCATCACAGTCAATAATCTTTCCTTATTTACGCTTTCAGTGCCTAAAAGTACTTTGACTATTATGGCCAGGTCTCCCGTTGCTCCACCATAATTCAAAATCATTACTGCTCTCTCGCTCGTTTCGTCTTTACTCGTGGCTTTCATTTCCCACTTCCGGTACAATTCTGAGAGCAAGCTGCCGTATCTTTGAGTTTAGGTTTAGGCTCCCTGTCGTGCTGCATTTTCTTGGACTGTACTTACTTTTGTACTGAATATTGCTTTGAAGGATTTTTTTTCCTCAGGTTTCTTGAAGTAATTATCACATTTGACTGTCTGTTATTCGGCGCTAATGTTAAGTATCCTTCAGATCAAAGGTTTGCCTTAATGTTTACGGTGGAGTACACCGTTTCCTAATTTTTGAGTTGCACTTCTCAAACGCAGAATCCTGTATATTCTTGTATCTGTGTTCATGCTGCATCTACTAAGTGACGTTAGCAACTTATAGTATATTTCTTTACAACTGTCAAAAACGTTAATTGTAAATCACAAACTTACAGTGCTCTGTATGAGTGTATAGTTCATTTGTCACTTTCATTATTTCTGGGTGTTGATTTTCAGAATACTATTTGGGGTTCTTCTAGGAGTATGTACAAACTCGCATTGTGCACTGGCTAAGGACGTCTCAATTTCTGTATTTTCACCTTCCCTTTAATGTTAGGTAACTCGTAGCTAAGTCTTTGACTCACATTCGAAAGGACTTAATAATGATTTCCTGGCGATTTGAGACATATTGACAAGTTTCCTCACACCTGCTGTCCCTGTTAACCTAACAACTGAAAGTTACCAGAATGTTTACTGGCTTTGTACCACCCTAGGAAAGGACCTGAAGGATATCAGTGTTTATAAGCAACATTGATAAACTCTCTTAAGTAATTCTAAGTTAATATCCTTTACAGTCTACGACTATCTTCTTTTTCTTCTTGTTTCTCCTTTCTCATCATTGCATTCTCATCTCCTGGGATGTATTTTAACGTCGATACACAGAGGCTGTTTACTCCGCTAGTAGCTAAGTAAAAACATTAGATCCCTGCATGTTGGTTGATCGCTTCACCAGCCCTCACTTTGTGACATTCCTGTACTCGGGTTCTAGAGGTCGTCAACTCTTGCAGCACGGCCAGAGCTCAGATTTCAATACTGATTACCTAATTAACCAGCCTCTATACCAACACCATAACAATTCCTTGCTCTACCACCATCAACAACTATAATAGCAATACAAACAACTACAATAGCAATATCAACAACTACAATAGCATTGATAGCAACCACAACACCGTTATTGACATCTACCACAATACCGCACTAACACAATAATATACTTATAGACAGTTACAAAATTTTCAAAATGCTCTGCACTACAAATAAAACTGAAAAAATATAGAAAAAAATCTTACATCAACACGGCTTTAGATAGTCCCTTAGCTAAGGGGCATGTCTCACGAGTAGAGGTTAAGGAAAATCACCTGACGACACTGGACGACAGGAGAGATAGGGAAGATATGATAACGACATATAAAATACTGAGAGGAATCGACAAGGTGGACAGACATGATGTTCCAGAGATGGGACACATCAACAAGGCGTCAAAGTTGTAAGTTGAACACTCAAATGAATCACAGGGATGTTAGGAAGTATTTCTTCAGTCACAGATTTGTCAGAAAGTGAAATAGTCTTGGAAGTGATGTGGAGTAGCTTTAAGAAGAGGCATGATAAAGCTCATGGAGCAGGAAGCGTGATAAATTAGCGGCCTGTGAAGAGGCGGGGCCAGGAGCTGTGACTCGATTCCTGCAACCACAACTAGGTGAGTACAGACAAAAACACTCACAGATAGATACAGAGAAAGACTCACGCACAAATGCTCACATAATCACACCAACATACTAGCACACACATAGCAAATGCACTGTGTGCCACTAACAACAATCTTCAATAAATCTATCGAAACAGGGCAACTGCCTGAGGTTGGGAAGACAGCAATTGTAGTCCCTATTTTTAAGAAAGGAGACAGATACGTGTTGTTGACATGTATACAAAGTTATGGAGAAGATTATCAGGAAAAGAGTGGTGGAGCACCTAGAAAGAAATGGCCTAACACATGATAACCAGCACGGCTTCAGGGAAGGTAAATTCTTCATCACAAACCTATTGGAGTTCTATGACAAGGTAAAAGAAGTATGACAAGGGAAGAGAGAGGGATAAGTAGACTGCACATTCTTGGACTGTAAAAAGGTTTTACTGGTTGAAAAGCTACAGGAACAAAAAGGAATAGGAGGAAAAGTACTGCAATGGAGAAGTACTGCAATGTGTGTCGGTATGAAACGAGGGGTAAGAGTGGGTGTATGTGTCGAGTGGGGTTCCACAAGCGTCAATCCTAGGTCCGGTGCTGTTTCTTGTATATGTGATTGACATGACGGAAGGGATAGAGTCAGAGGTGTTCCTGTTTGCAGACGATGTGAAACTAATGAGGAGAGAATAAAAGCGGATGAAGATCAGGTAAGCCTACAATGGGATCTGGACTGGCTACAAGCCTGGTCCGACAAATGGCTCTTTGAGTTTAAACCCAGCAAGTGCAAAGTTATGAATCTTGGGAAAGGACAAAGGAGACCGCAGACGGAGTACAACACTCACTCACTCAAGGAAAAGGATCTTGGGGTGATCATCATACAGAGCACATCTGAGGTGCACATCAGCCAAATAGCTGCTGCAGCATATGGGCGCCTGGCGAACCTTTCGACATCTAAGTAAGGAGTCATTCACGACACTGTAGACCGTGTACGTCAGGCTCATATTGGTGTATGGAGCACCGGTATGGAACCCACACGTAGTCAAACACACAAGAAATTACAGAAAGTACAAAGGCTTGCAACAAGACTTGTCCCAGAGCTAAGGAGTTTTGTCCTACGACGAGAGGTTAACGTAACTCTCACCCTGACAACACAGGAGGACAGGAGGGATAGAGAGGACATAACAACATATAAAATACTAAGTGCAATTGACAAGGTGGATAGGGACAAAATGTTTCAGAGATGTGAGAGCAACAACAAGGGGTCACAACTGGAAGTTTACCAGCTCAGAGGAGTCACAGGGACGTTAGGTAGTACTCCTTCAGTTATAGAGTTGTGAGGAAGTGGAACAATTTGGAGAGTGATGTAGTGGAAGCAGGATCCATACATACCTTTAAGAAGAAGCAAGATAAAACTCATGGAGCAGGGAGAGAGTAGACCTATAGTAGCGACCAGTGAAGAGACGGGTGATCTTTACAATGCAAGACAGCCACTGTGGGGGGTGGGAGGAATCTTTACCTCAAGTACTTTCACACTTCTCAGTGAGTCATCGGGAGCAATGCAATGTTGCAAGAGCAGCCAAAGGAGAAATGAGGGAAAGTTTTCTCAGAGTAGCGCAGCGCAGGGTGACACCAGCAGTAGCGCAGCGCAGGGTGACACCAGCAGTAGCGCAGCGCAGGGTGACACCAGCAGTAGCGCAGCGCAGGGTGATACCAGCAGTAGCGCAGTGCAGGGTGACACCAGCAGTAGCGCAGCGCAGGGTGACACCAGCAGTAGCGCAGCGCAGGGTGACACCAGCAGTAGCGCAGCGCAGGGTGATACCAGCAGTAGCGCAGTGCAGGGTGACACCAGCAGTAGCGCAGCGCAGGGTGACACCAGCAGTAGCGCAGCGCAGGGTGACACCAGCAGTAGCGCAGCGCAGGGTGACACCAGCAGTAGCGCAGCGCAGGGTGATACCAGCAGTAGCGCAGCGCAGGGTGACACCAGCAGTAGCGCAGCGCAGGGTGATACCAGCAGTAGCGCAGCGCAGGGTGACACCAGCAGTAGCGCAGCGCAGGGTGACACCAGCAGTAGCGCAGCGCAGGGTGACACCAGCAGTAGCGCAGCGCAGGGTGACACCAGCAGTAGCGCAGCGCAGGGTGACACCAGCAGTAGCGCAGCGCAGGGTGACACCAGCAGTAGCGCAGCGCAGGGTTACACCAGCAGTAGCGCAGCGCAGGGTGACACCAGCAGTAGCGCAGCGCAGGGTGACACCAGTAGTAGCGCAGCGCAGGGTGACACCAGCAGTAGCGCAGCGCAGGGTGACACCAGCAGTAGCGCAGCGCAGGGTGACACCAGCAGTAGCGCAGCGCAGGGTGACACCAGCAGTAGCGCAGCGCAGGGTTACACCAGCAGTAGCGCAGCGCAGGGTTACACCAGCAGTAGCGCAGCGCAGGGTGACACCAGTAGTAGCGCAGCGCAGGGTGACACCAGCAGTAGCGCAGCGCAGGGTGACACCAGCAGTAGCGCAGCGCAGGGTGACACCAGCAGTAGCGCAGCGCAGGGTGACACCAGCAGTAGCGCAGCGCAGGGTGACACCAGCTCTGGCTTCTCTCAGAATGTGATAGGCACCGGTCCTCATGCCACCCCCTCCCCCTCCCCCCTCCCCACCCCCACCCCGTATGGGGTAGATTTTGGCCTCTAAGATTACAGAAAAGACGATATAGGAAAACAGGAGATATCATAGCCAGCCCTAAGCTTTTTCTAGTTGCTGAGAATAAGTCATGTGACACAAGAGATTACGTTGAAATAGTGGATAATACACATACGGAATGATGCTATTCTGTGCAACCTTCTAATTTATAAATGAAAATAAATGAATGCACTCCTTTGTCAGTTTTATAAGTCGTACATCTCGGGCTCTAGAATGTTCCAGGAAATACTCGGAATTATCTCATCATATATTCCTAATTATTGCCTACCAATATTCTCAGCATCGATTAATATTCCTGTATTATTTGTGAATCTTCTATAACATCCCGATAATATTCCTATAACATTCGATTTTTTTAATATCGTTTAACACCATTAACAGCCTAACTCTTGTTATCCACTGGTCTGGTAGTTATCACCATGTTGCAATCACCATGTTGCAATCACCATTTTGCAATCACCATGTAGCAATCATGTTGCAGTCACTATGTGTACCTATGTACGCCTGTACCTGGTTGTGTTTAGGACCTCAACGGAAACCAGTCACTATGTGCCTCCCTCGGGCCATCTTAGGTGAAGCACACACGTGTTGTCATGTATGACAGCTTATGCAACTGCAGCCATGCACATCCAGACTTATTTGCTATTAATGTTTATAATGATAATGTTGCCATCACTGATTGCAAATAATTAACCTTTTGTACCATAAACGTTCGATACAATAGCAGCTAAACGGGTTATATAATAAGCGACCATTGACGACGGGCGGAAGATGATGTTTGGGGCGCAGACATTTGTGGACCGTCACCACAGCATCACCAGACACTGGTGGACCGTCACCACATCATCACCAGACACTGGTGGACCGTCACCACAGCATCACCAGACACTGGTGGACCGTCACCACATCATCACCAGACACTGGTGGACCGTCTCCACAGCATCACCAGACACTGGTGGACCGTCACCACAGCATCACCAGACACTGGTGGACCGTCACCACAGCATCACCAGACACTGGTGGACCGTCACCACAGCATCACCAGACACTGGTGGACCGTCACCACAGCATCACCAGACACTGGTGGACCGTCACCACAGCATCACCAGACACTGGTGGACCGTCACCACAGCATCACCAGACACTGGTGGACCGTCACCACAGCATCACCAGACACTGGTGGACCGTCACCACAGCATCACCAGACACTGGTGGACCGTCACCACAGCATCACCAGACACTGGTGGACCGTCACCACAGTATCACCAGACACTGGTGGACCGTCACCACAGCATCACCAGACACTGGTGGACCGTCACCACAGCATCAACAGACACTGGTGGACCGTCACCACAGCATCAACAGACACTGGTGGACCGTCACCACAGCATCACCAGACACTGGTCGACCGTCACCACAGCATCACCAGACACTGGTGGACCGTCACCACAGCATAACCAGACACTGGTGGACCGTCACCACAGCATCACCAGATACTGGTGGACCGTCACCACAGCATAACCAGACACTGGTGGACCGTCACCACAGCATAACCAGACACTGGTGGACCGTCACCACAGCATCACCAGACACTGGTGGACCGTCACCACAGCATCACCAGACACTGGTGGACCGTCACCACAGCATAACCAGACACTGGTGGACCGTCACCACAGCATCACCAGATACTGGTGGACCGTCACCACAGCATAACCAGACACTGGTGGACCGTCACCACAGCATAACCAGACACTGGTGGACCGTCACCACAGCATCACCAGACACTGGTGGACCGTCACCACAGCATCACCAGACACTGGTGGACCGTCACCACAGCATCACCAGACACTGGTGGACCGTCACCACAGCATCACCAGACACCATGGCATAATTAGTAATCCTGCGTAACATTGTTGTTTAAGGTTGTGCACAATACACTCCACTAAGTATCTATCGAGCTTGTATAACCCCTGTCACTTCTATATATATATATATATATATATATATATATATATATATATATATATATATATATATATATATATATATGATGGATTGAACAAATCGACTCCAGGCTGAGGGACTGATTACTTCAAACTCCTCCTCATCTACCACCGTTCTTTTCTGCATTGGACTGAAGAGGCCATTGGCTGGCGAAACGTTTCTTTAGTAAAGATTCCCAATCGTTGCACAAGTGTCTCAATCCTTTACTTGTGGGGTTGCTCAACCATTAATATCACGCACTAAGCTTTCAGTGTATGGTTGTAGTGGTTGTTACGGGAAGCTTTCAACATTAACTTTTACCAATAACTAATTGAAAAGCTAAAGTTCTAATTGGCCTTAATTGCAACACAAAAATTCGTTTAAATATTTTGTTTGAAAAATATATTAGTTTTTAACTCTGGTAATTGCATTTTGTGTTATTTATACCTTGCTTGCAACACCTGTTATGAACTATAGTTGCTTCCTTTTATTATTTGAGGCGCCAGTGCAGCCCTCGTTATTTGTAACCAGTGGTTGTTGCGTCACGTTTTCCATGCAATCCATAATATTTGCAATGCGTTTGCTTTATAAAGCGTGCTGTTTATAAGGCACATGTTTAGATCAACAGGTTTTTAATAACACCAGAATCCGGGAGATTAACAAGCGAGAACTTTCAGAGAGTTTAATTACTGTTAAACTTTAGACTAGAGGATAAGCGCTTGAAGGTAATACCTAAGAGTGGACGCTCATCACAGAGCAAGTCAATAACAAAGTATTTATTTATATCGTATAGTGGCGGCAACTGTTTACCGCTTTTCGTTAAACAATAAACTTTTAAGGGAAGTTTGGCAGTAAGGTGATGGAAGGCAACGTTAAGTGTCCACGAGGTGGATTATTACTCTAGGTTATTACTTAAAGCGAGGGAGAGAGAGAGAGGGAGAGAGAGAGAGAGAGAGGGAGAGAGAGAGAGGGAGAGAGAGAGAGAGAGGGGAGAGAGAGAGAGGGAGAGAGAGGGAGAGAGAGGAGAGGGAGAGAGAGAGAGAGAGAGAGAGAGAGAGAGAGAGAGAGAGAGGAGAGGGAGGGAGGGAGAGGGAGAGAGGAGAGAGGAGAGAGAGAGAAGAGAGAGAGAGAGAGAGAGAGAGAGAGAGAGAGAGAGAGGGAGGGAGGGAGGGAGGGAGGGATATCTGATGCAGGAAAATGATTCTCCTAGTCCATAACTATGTCACAGTTCTGACCTTATGAGTCAAGGCTTTAATTAGTATAAGGTTTCTAATATACGACAGGAATATGAAGAAATAGAAAATCTTTTTATGACACGAATGCAAGTGAAAAAATTGCCAAGTTTACGATAGAAATATGATTGAAAATAACTAATTATACCAGAGGAAGAGAAAAAAAAATACTGTTTTTTTTTATGTTTAAAGAACATTTTCATTTAATAGGAATATTAATGGAAAATAATTTTGCAATACAACAATGCAGTAATGAGAGTGCTTCGTGTTTCCATTCTCTGCTTTCTATATTAATTAGTAAACGTACGCTTTCTGTACATTGACACTGTAAATACATTCTCATTTCTTTCAGTCAAAATATACAAGTTTATTTTTTCTACTGCACCAATTTAGTTTATATTAGAATAGTGATCATTTAAGCAGGCAAAGAATAACTGGTCATGTTCAGGAGTTTCAAAAACTAATAATATATTGATGAAAATTAAGACACATGTGCAACATCTGGGTATCTTTATTGTAGACGTTTCGCCTCCAGTGGCTTTATCAATACAAATTTTAGGACATAATTTGAAGATAGTAGAACTATATACAAAAGATGAGGTAATCAGTCCCTCAGTCTTGGAGTTGTGTGAAGAGCAAAGTGGAGATTCTGGAGCAAGACAAGAACCCTGGCGCTTATATACTAACGTCAGGTGAAAGGACGGGTAGCAGACGAAGGCATTGTCACTGGTAAAGGGGATTCCTCAGTGGAAGTATGTCATACCCAAAGGGATGGGTTAGTTGTAGTAGTAGCAGCCGTGAAGAATGTTATGTAGATGTCCTCTGAATCAAGATTCCATGATATTGCAGTGTCTCACAAGTTGTACATCTTTTGTATATAGTTCTACTCTCATCATATTATGTCCTTGAATTTGTATTGATAAAGACACTGGAGGGCGAAACGTCTGCAATAAAGACTACCCAGATGTTGCACATGTGTCTTAATTTTCATCTTTTCGGTATAGTATACCATTCAAGTACATAATAATATATTATCGACACATCTGTACAACAGTGACATGAAATGTGAAAGACAATCATTACCCAATTCTTTTTGTGCGCAAACTTTAAACAGCTTTACCCATAGTTGAACCTAGACAATTACCCATTGCCACAGCATAAACTTGTGTATGCCTATGTTTATTAAACATGAATAAACTATCGTTTACACTTAGCGAAAGCAATTTATGGAACTGAAAGGTGCTCAAACCATTTACATTATCAGTATCGTGAAATACCTGATTTGTACACATTTTTATGGCTTCACCAAGATGAATATTGGTAAACAAAGATTCCATATCAACGGTAGCCGTAATAACAATTACACGTATAACAATTACACGTAAATCATACCAAATTTGAAAAAAAAGATAAATTATAATTAAAAGTACTTATTGCAGACCAAAGTGGACGAGTGAATAAACCTGGTTGATGAAGTATGGGAAGCCCTTGTATGATACCGAACTTGCAACCATTCACTTATAACATTACTGTATTTTATTACTTGGAACTATTCACTTATGATACCTTGAGTAGCTCAGACGAGGACCAGGTGTGTGGTGTGTGTGTGTGTGTGTGTGTGTGTGGGTGTGTATGTGGGTGTGTGTGTAGGTATGGGTGCATGTGCTCTCTGAGAAACACTAAATGACTGGTTAAAGACAAGTAATGAGGCTTGATCCATAGATAACATTAGCTCCAATTTCTTTGAAGAACTCTGACCAGTATTAGGGACCTTAGTTTGAAGGGACACTAAAGTTTAAATTGTGGCACTCATCACAGAAAGTGTGGATTTGGCACAGCTGCAACACGTGATAATCAAGTTTGAATCAGAAAGTAATTTACGTTAACGTTAGTAAAACAATAAAATAGTTTTGCTTGAAGCTTCAAAATCTTAAATCTAACAGCAGATTAATGAGTATTTACATTCAATTATCTCATGGTAAAGAATTTCCCACTTTTTTGCAACTAACGAATTATGTACTGTCTGTCTTTTACACTCTTCGTAAGTGAAGATAATAGTGACAACTTGTAAGTGAAGATAATAGTGACAACTTGTAAGTGAAGATAATAGTGACAACTTGTAAGTGAAGATAATAGTGACAACTTGTAAGTGAAGATAATAGTGACAACTTGTAAGTGAAGATAATAGTGACAACTTGAAAGGGAAGATAATAGTGACAACTTGTAAGTGAAGATAATAGTGACAACTTGTAAGTGAAGATAATAGTGACAACTTGTAAGTGCAGATAATAGTGACAACTTGTAAGTGAAGATAATAGTGACAAATTTATATTCAAAGGGATACCTAGAAGTGGGTATATGATACTTTTTATTTTGTTCTTCCTTCAAAGTTTTCGTTTAAAATTAAATATTGTCTTATGTGATCATCGCCAAACTTTAACACCACTGGTGTACTATAACTAGGAGTAAATTCATGCAGCTGCTGGAAAATGCAAGTGTGGTCATTTTTATATAGTCTATTCATCAATGTAGACGGTATGCCTACCCTATATTTGTTTTCCATACTAACGCTAGGGGAGATGTCTCTAGCTATGTGCTGCTATCTCGAGGGCTTAGACTTAGCTTCAGTCAGTGAGATGCTGGCTCTCTCTCGCTCTCCTCTCCTACCAGGCGGGGGCCTGGTAGACCAGCCTAGGACATACTACCTGTACTGAACCTAAATAAACCTAAGGCTCCCCCTAAAGAAATATCACTTACCCTCACCAGAATAACATATTAAAGGTTTCAGCACTTAAAAGAACGTTGGAATAGATTTGGAGTGTATAGGTACAAAAGTACCAGTTTTATATGGTTTGTCTTTTCATTAAATATCTTGACTATGCCTCTTCTGGGCGGCATAAATCATAGTTAATGCATATTAATAAAAATATATTTTTATCAAGTTTAGGTTGTGTAGGTGCAAATAATTTAACATAATGATATAATTAGTAAACTTTGGATAGCTTGAGGTAACTGGAGAATACCTTCTGGTCGGCTTTAAACTTCTAGTACGGATAGGTTTGTAACAAAAAGCTTACAATGTTATCTGGCTGAATGGATTCCTATTTGCTAAATTCTTCAGAAAATTGTGATATTCATTTATATTTATTAATTGAGGAATACTCTCTTCTAATCGGTTCAAAACTATAATGCTTATGCATTGGAGTCCATATAATAACTGCAGAGTTCCTCTTCTGATAGTATTCAAACTTTCAGTGTTTCCTTTATGCCTTCAATTTACTTATTTAAAAATCGAGCGTTATTCATATTCTTCTGCCACTTTAAGAAATTAGGTTATTTAGGTGAAAAAACATGATATTTAAACATTTAAAACATAAACCATATAATTTTTTTTAAATGAATTTTATCAGCATAGGAGATATAAATTTTGTCTAAAACCTACATCATATATAAATATCTCAATATACTTCATCTTTAAAATGAAATTCATCTTAATATATTTACTCTTCTGTAATGTGTCCTCACAGAAAAAAACAATGTATGCGTAAATTTCATTACGATTAATGCACTGATTTCCGTGATGTAAGTGAGAGAACCAATACTGTGATTAATTAGTCAAACAGGCACTCTGTATTGTTAAGTATTGTTGAGTGATTATTTTGTATAACTATCTTTTATACATTCACACGTATGCATCTGCACACATATACATACGTAGACTTACAAATGAGTGCACAAATACATGAATACGTATATACACATGCATCATTTTACACAAGCATATATAAGCACACATACATACACACAAGCATATATAAGCACATAACACATAAGAATATACATACCAGAAACATACATATATGCACACACAGAAGATATGTAAGCACCAACAGAGTGAGTCATGGTTCACCAGAGGTACAAGAAGGCAAAAGGCTAAAGTGAGAGAATGGACAAATTGAGAAAACAGCAGAAAGTTGGAGAACAGGTAATAGAATAGAAGAGAGAGAAATAATATACATGGGTAAAAGAGAGGCTGAACGAAAATGTGTGAATGATTTAGTATCGAGTAACGAAATCTCAAACCGAGGCTGATTTAGAGCCACGTCAGAAAGAAGACAACTGCGAAGCAAATAATAAGTGAGAGGAAGGAATGAGGGCAGGTCACTAGGAGTGACCAGGATGTCTATGATGAGCTGAACAAAATAATTAGGAAGATATTATTATAGGAATCAGGTACACTGCCAAAGTGTTACAGAGGGAGAGTGTGCTAACGAGTACTTAAATACAAGTCACAGAATGGGAGGTGAAGACACTACTAAGTTAGCTAGGCCATGGGACCAGACATCTCTCAGTGGGTTCTGAGCTACTAGAAGTGGTCTTCACTACGTCAGCTGAGATTGGGCAGCTGCCTGAATTTGAAAAATAGTGAACGTAGTCCTTTGAACGTAGTGCGTAGTGAACGTACTATGGCTTCATAGTACGTGCTTATTACCTTACAGAGGCCACAACAACGAAGTCTCGTATTGGAAACTTAATATTGTTCTGTTACATAGTAAATGAATAGAAATGTAGCCGTTGAGATCAGAGGTGAAACAATCGGTATGCCTGGCTGGATACGGGAACTCTGAACCAATTATCGTATAATTAACCGCAAATAACCATAAAACGTAATAAAAATAATAGTAATAATAATTTATTATTATTATTGCAACCAATTTAAACTCTAAACAAGTAGGAATCATGCTGCGCTGCCATATAACATACAGGAAAAATCACAGAACGGATGGGGCTTGAACCCCTTGGTAGGTGAGTTCTAAATCTCACAGGCCAGTGCGTTAACCACTCGACTAGCTGATTCTAATAAGTATAGCTTTATACAGCATAGGGAGGATTAGCATGGGCTCCACTGTGACCACAAACGCATTTTTTTACAGACTAATCTCCCATCAAGTTCTTTTAAAGGCACCATGACGACGCCCAGTCCAGTGGTTAATGCACTGGTCTGTGAGTTTTAGAACCCATCTGCCAGGGGTTCAACCCCCACCCGTTTGTGATCTGTTTGAAATCGCGCTATTACGATATCGCGAGTCATACTGGGCAATGTACGTGTGACAGTGCTTGACACACAATTGTTTTTTAAGAGTTTGGTACCACACGCCCCCTGGTTAAGTCAGAGGACTGGTTGCTTTAATATATACAGTAGGTCAATCTAATCTTTGTCGAGAGTTCATTAGTGCATTTCAGTCGGGTAATTTACGTAGTGTGTCGGAGGATGACCTGGAACCTCGTCATGTCGGATCAGTAATACCGTGAGTCGAACAGAGCGGAGACACACCGTTTCTCTTGTTGTGCCGCTGAGCTGATCGAATCTCTGTAAATTGTTTACTTCACCAGTGAGGTGTGGGTTGTGGTTGATGGCTGCTGGTTGAGTGGCAAGGTGTGGGTTGTGGTTGATGGCTGCTGGTTGAGTGGCAAGGTGTGGGTTGTGGTTGATGGCTGCTGGTTGAGTGGCAAGGTGTGGGTTGTGGTTGATGGCTGCTGGTTGAGTGGCAAGGTGTGGGTTGTGGTTGATGGCTGCTGGAGTGGTGGTTGGCAGTGTGATGGCCGGGTGTGGCAAGGTGGGTTGTGGATTGATGGCTGCTGGTTGAGTGGCAAGGTGTGGGTTGTAGTTGATGGCTGCTGGTTGAGTGGCAAGGTGTGGGTTGTGGTTGATGGCTGCTTGGCTAGTGGTAAGGTGTGGGCAGTGCTTGATGGCTCCTGGTTGAGTGGCAAGGTGTGGGTTGTGGATGATGGCTGCTTGTCGAGTGGTAAGGTGTGGGTTGTGGTTGATTCATGCTGGTTGAGTGGCAAGGTGCGGGTTGTGGTTGATGGCTGCTTGTCGAGTGGTAAGGTGTGGGTTGTGGTTGATGGCTGCTGGTTGAGTGGCAAGGTGTGGGTTGTGGTTGATGGCCGCGTGTTGATCAATAAGACGTGTTCTGTGGTCGATAGCTGTGTGTTGAAAAGTAAGGTGCTGGCTGTGGTTGATGGCTGTGGTTGATGGCTGTGGTTGATGGCTGTGGTTGATGGCTGTGGTTGATGGCTGTGGTTGATGGCTGTGGTTGATGGCTGTGGTTGATGGCTGTGGTTGATGGCTGTGGTTGATGGCTGTGGTTGATGGCTGTGGTTGATGGCTGTGGTTGATGATTGTGGTTGATGGCTGTGGTTGATGGCTGTGGTTGATGCCTGTGGTTGATGCCTGTGGTTGATGGCTATGGTTGATGGCTGTGGTTGATGGCTGTGGTTGATGGCTGTGGTTGATGGCTGTGGTTGATGGGTGTGGTTGATGGCTATGGTTGATGGGTGTGGTTGATGGCTGTGGTTGATGCCTGTGGTTGATGGCTGTGGTTGATGGCTGTGGTTGATGGATGTGGGTGATGGCTGTGGTTGATGGCTGTGGTTGATGCCTGTGGTTGATGGCTATGGTTGATGGCTATGGTTGATGGCTGTGGTTGATGGCTGTGGTTGATGGCTGTGGTTGATGGCTATGGTTGATGGCTGTGGTTGATGCCTGTGGTTGATGGCTATGGTTGATGGCTATGGTTGATGGCTGTGGGTTGAGCACAATGAGCGAGTGTTGAACAGTAAGGTGTAGGATGTGGACTTCTTGAATGACGTTGCTCACTAGATGAAGTTGTCAAACCTTCGATGATGTTACCTCTCGTTGAATGATGATGTCACTAGGTGGATGACATTGTCACTCCCAGGATGTCTTCACTCCTTGAATGATGTAACTTCTTGGACGATGTTATCATCTCTTTGGATGATGATGTCACTCCTTGGATAATGATACCCCTCCTTGGATGATGTCTCTCCTTGGATGATGCCTCTCCTTGGATGATGATGTCACTCCTTGGATGATATTGACGGTCCTTGAATACAGTCACTCTGTTAAAGGTCAGGAAAGCTTGTGTGTCGTATGTGTTAGTGAAGCTCTGAGAAATAAAAGCGTTGTGACGCATGACGTCGGTTCTACAACGTCTTCCCTTTTACTAACCCAAATATTAACGTCAACATTTACTACGACTCTCAAAGCCTGAGTGAAAAAGCCTTTCATCTTATTAATAGTTTTGTTAGGCTCCCTCATACCCATCCTGTGAGAGGTAGTCAAAAGATAACAGAGGTGTATTATGGGTCTTGGCACTAGTGTTCCCATGACGATGCAAGTTACAATGGTGATGAATTATACTCATATTTATGGTGTAGCAACAGTCGTAATGAGGTGTTTATACAGACATGATTTCACAGAAACATTACAAGGTTACTCACATTTGGTTATATGTTATCTATATTTCCAAATATTTTTGCAAAGTGAGAAATTATATGGTGATACCGACAAGATTTGGAAAAAGACATTTATTATAGGAAAAGTTTCTCCACTATGGTCTTCTTCAGTCCTAATACAGAGGTAATAAGAAACGAGTTCATATAAGTGAGGGAGTTACTATATAAACTCGTTTTTTACTTACCAGTAGAAGGTCTCGGTCAGATGACCAAAAGCTCCAGTTGCCGGTCATCATATGACTAAGACCCGCGTCAGGAAACACTTGTCCTGTTTCCTGACGAACCTACTTCCTACCTACCTCTGTATTAGGACTGAAGAAGCCACTCAGGCGAAACGTTTGCTATAATAAATATCCTGAACTGTACATAACTGTTTTTGTGTATTAATGTTGGTAGAATTACCGAAAAAATCTTAGGTAAACGGCTTGACAAAGCTCCTGGAGAGCGAAACGTTGCCACAATAAAATGTCACACTAGTTGCACATTTTACCTAACATAAGTGTCTATCAAGCAAAGTAGAGTTCAGTTCAGACAAGTGTAAGAACACTGTGCATTAGGAAAAGTCAGTATTTCTCCAGAATACCTGATTATCCATCACTGTGGATAGAATATTTTGATATTACTCAGGGAATCGTAATAACACGATTATAAACAAACCACCTGGCCAGCAGGCTGAGTGGTTAACACAGAGGCCTCTGTGATCTTGGTCTCACCATGAGTTCAAGCCCCATCCTTTTCCTGTTATATTCTAACATTTCTTGAACATTTTTGAGAGAATTGCTTCTTAATTCAAGAGATTTTCTACATTCCCGCATGTTGAATGGTGCAAACTCTGAGTGGTACCTGTAGCTAGGGTACCTGTAGCTGAGGTACCTCTCTTGGAGGTTCCTGTAGCCCGTGTACCTCTTGGAGGTTCCTGTAGCCCGTGTACCTCTCGGAGTTAGGAGAATTGTCTTGGTGTAGATGTCATTTCTAGTTAAGGTTGTACTTGGTGAAATAGTAATATATCAATATACAGTGAACCGGTTCCGAACACCCGAAATCTGTCAATTTTAAGTATAACATTGTGCTTGTGGAAGTGTATTTTGGGTCTGAAGACTAACCTAATGACATTTCTAAGGAAGTAAATTCGTTCGGTAATGGCACTTGAGCAGGCTTCTGCAATGATTTTTTTTCGTTAACCGGGGTTCCATATTTTGCTGAAATAATACCATTGCTGTATCAAACCTGAGTGCAATCATTATCATGGTTGCAAAGGTTGCTATCAGGAAAGAAACGAAGGGTGAGTTTCTGGTTTCAAGAGATTCATAATAAATTTGAAGACCAATGTAAGAAGGAATCCACACTAATCGTACTTCGCAATCCTTTCATACCTGTCTTGCTTCTAACACGAGAATATTACATCTGACATTTGGAGAGTTGAGAGCATTAACTTACAGTTAAAGGCCAACTTTAAATATATTGACACATTTGAGTGCAAGGATTATAGCAAACGGTTTTGTCTTAAGAGTGAAACTCGATTCTTAACATGTGTTCGAATTTTTATTAGAATCTGTCGCTCAGCGAAAATTTAACTGTAAATCATCTAGGCAGTCTATTATACATCTATTATGCGCTAGCTTTACTTGTAGCTTTTGTATCAACCAGTTACTTGGTGAAAAGGAGTCATTTGTCAGTGCAATGCTTCGCCCATCACTTGGCTTTTCAAGTACATAGCAGATATGAGAGGCAATGGTTTACCTAGACCCGGGGTGTGATATCACATGTGTGGTGACATAGTCTGAGGTGTGAGTAAAGTTATTCTATCATGGATTTATGCACTGGTAATGCTCGGCTTACCATGATTTAGTACAGTTTGCGCCAACCGAAACTATGATAGTATTGGTTCGGTAGAAGTGGTAGGGTGATACCGACAACATGTAGGTGAGGACCACGGATACGAATGAACTGATCAAGACATGTACTTGATCATGATTGTTTCAGGCAATAAAAGGTGAGGCAGTTACATACAACACACACACACACACACACACAGGAGCTGAGTCTCGACCCCTACAACCACAAATAGGTGAGTACACACACACACACACACACACACACACACACACACAGGAATATCAGGGAAAGCAATAGAATGAATTACGGTATACCTGATAGGAAGGAAACAATGAGTGAGTGTTCGTAAAGAGATGTCGTAACGGGTGAATCTGACTAGTAGGGTTCAACAAGGTATTAGCGTCGGTACTTATGCTTGTATACGTAATGAAAGAGAATGAGTCGAAGGAATTCCTGTTCGAAGATTATGTGAAACTAATGAGGAGGATACAAGCTGACGCGATCCAGGAGACGTTTCACCAGCCAGTGGCTTCGTCAGTCCAATACAGAGAATAACAGTAGAAAATGAGGAATTTGAAGTAGTCAGTCCCTCAGCCTGGAGTCGATGTGTTCAGTCCATCAATCTTGAGAAATGTACAGCATATGGCTACAGCAGTTGCTTATATACTGAAGTTAGTGAGTAGAAGCAGGAGGAGACTGAGTCACCATTGGACAAATCCAATTTTATAAGTAGGTCATGCCTTATATATTAGGCAAGCATTGAGGAAATCCATGTATCAAGATCCCAAGATGCTGCCGTGTGTGACAGGTGTGATGAAAATGGTTTGAAAACCGAAAAGTTGCACAAATGTCTCATTCTTCAAGCAGTACATGAATACGGACAAGCTGCAAGTCTGGTCTGACAATGGCTACTGGAGTTTAACCCCAGGAAGTGCAAAGTTATGTAGTAGGGGGAAGATCAACAATATCATAAACGGAGTACAGGCTCGGGAGGCAAAGGCTGTAAACCTCACCCATTGAGTAAGACCTTAGGGTGAGTATTGTACTGAGCATATCACCTGAGGCGCACATTAACAAAATAACTGTTACAGTAAATGCACATTTAGCAAATTTAGGAGTAGCTTTAAGACATCCTAGTAAGGAGTTATTCATGACATTATATATCTGTACGTCATGCCTGTATTGGAGTATACTGTACCAGTATGGAACTTGCATTTATCAAGCATGTCAAGGAATTGGAAAACGTGCAGAGGCAGGCACCGAGGCTTGTTCCGCTGCTAAGGTGTATATGTTCTTTGAGGAGAGGGTAAGGGAACTCAACCTGACGACGCTGGACGACAAGAGGACTAGGGGAATATGATAACAACATACATAATACTGAGAGGAATTGACAGGGTGAACGGGGACGGAATGTTTCAGAGATGGGAAATAAGAACATAGGGGCACATCTGGAAGTTGAAAACTCAGATGAGCAATAGTGATGTTAGGAAGTATTTCTTAAGCGCTAGAGTTGTCAGGAAATGGAACAATCTGGAGAGTTAAGAGGTAGAGGCGGGATCCTTACATAGCTTTAAAAAGAAGTACGACACGGCTCTTAAAGACGGGAGTGAAGCAATGGTTTTACATTGGAAAAATTCAGATTCAGGAAGGATATAGGAAAGCACTGGTTTGGTAATAGAGTTGTGGATGAGTGGAACAAACTCCCGAGTACCGTCATAGAAGCTAAGACGTTGTGTAGTTTTAAAAATAGGTTGGAAAATACATGAGTGGGTGTGAGTTGGACCTGACAAGCTTGTGCTACTAGGTCAGATGTCGTGCTCCTTCCTTAAGTGAATGTGACTGACCTCACTAGGTTAAGGCATTGGACCTGCCTCGCGAACAGCTAAGAGGCGGTGCAAGGAGCTGTGACTCGAATCCTGCAACTACACGTAGGTGAGCATTTATAGGAGTGCACACCCAAACACAAACAAACACAAGCACACATGCTTGCAAACACAGACACACAGTATGATCTTCCATCTTGGGTTAACCTAGCTAGTAAATATCTGAGTTCACCTTTCTGTTCAAGAGAGAGAGAGAGAGAGAGAGAGAGAGAGAGAGAGAGAGAGAGAGAGAGAGAGAGAGAGAGAGAGAGAGAGAGAGAAGTGAGCTAATTTGAGAAACTATTCACCTCATATGAACAGATTAACTTCCGAAAATGGGTAGATGTTGGTATTCCTCAACGTCAGTCTGAGAATCTTTAGTAACCCTGAAGGTATACCTTGAAGAGGTTCCTCGAATTATTTTTTTTAATCCTACTTTTAGATATCATTATGCGCAGAACTCGAGAACGCCTCATCCACTAAGCTTCAAATTTTTAACACTTGTGACGGTAACGAGGACCAAATACTAGTACAATTAGCACGTTCACGAGCACTGTAACCGAGTTACTGCATTCATTCCCAGTCTCCTGGAATGACTAGATAACCTCCAACATTCACTGACGGAGCTTCAAACATTCACCAAAGCTTAAAATTATGCAAAAATAGCGAAAAAAACGATACAAAATGCAAAACAACTCCCCCAACTTCCCCCGTGGTTGTTTTTCCAAAGGTAAAAAAAAAACGCTGTGAGGGTAGTGAGTGAGATTTGACTATTTTGTGTAAACAAAAGTGGGATTTTTTTTTAAATTTTCACTTTTTTTGGGCTAGTTTTATCAAATTAGATTTAAAAAAAAATTTAATTAGTATTTTTTTTTTCAGGATTGTAGAGAATTTTAATCAGAACGTAATTGCGAGAAGAAAACTGGAAGAAAATAAAAATCCAGGGATTGAAGGCGTTTTTAAGTTTAACGAGAGACTTTCCTGTTTATTCTAACATTTTTTAACATTTTCATTTATCACGAATTTTCATCTGGGTCTTATTCAGTCGGCCTCAACTGGGTCTTATTCAGTCGGCCTCAATAAATTAAGCGTGTCAGTGCCAGTGCGGGCAAGATCATTGGCAGCCACTGTGCCCAGTGCCCAGTGCCCAGTGCCCAGTGCCCAGTGCCCAGTGCCCAGGACCAAGGGCCCAGTGCCCATTGCCCAGTGCCCAGTGCCCAGGTCCCAGTGCCCAAGGTCCAGTGCCCAGTGCCCAGGGCCCAGTGCCCAGTGCCCAGGGCCCAGTGCCCAGTGCCCAGCCCAGGGCCCAGTGCCCAGTGCCCAGGGCCCAGTGCCCAGAGCCCAGGGCCCAGTGCCCAGTGCCCAGTGCCCAGGGCCCAGGGCCCAGTGCCCAGTGCCCAGTGCCCAGTGCCCAGGCCAGTGCCCAGGGCCCAGAGCCCAGAGCCCAGAGCCCAGTGCCCAGTGCCCAGGGCCAGGCCCAGTGCAGTGCCAGGACCCAGGGTCAGTGCCCAGTGCCCAGTGGCAGGGCCAGTGCCCAGGGCCTAGTGCCCAGTGCCCAGTGCCCAGTGCCCAGGGCCCAGTGCCCAGTGCCCAGTGCCCAGTGCCCAGTGCCCAGTGCCCAGTGCCCAGGGCCCAGTGCCCAGTGCTACATAGACCATTCACCTTTTCTGCTTCAGTGTGATTACTTCAGAAAGGCTTCTCTGATTGGCCATTTTGTTGCCTTTTAACCACGAAATAATATAGTATTATTTTAACTTATTACATTATTTTTCTTGATGCTGGTGAGGATCTCTTGATCCAAGGAACTGCTCGTGGCTTGGTTAATAGTGTCCTTAGCTTACAAACCGAGTGTATGGGATCAATACTCAACACGGGTGAAACGTTAGAAATATTTCCTTAAATCTGGTGCTCACGTTCACCTAGCAATAAGTACGTATCTGGGTGTTAGCCGACTGGTGTGGGCCGCATCCTGGGGACACGATTAACCTAAGTTCCCCAAAATGCTCTGCATAACCAAGGACTTTCTGTATATATGCCAGTGACATCAGCTAAGTCTGCAATAATTGTATCATGTACTTGTAGAAATAAAGATTATTTCTTCCCCTTATTCTGTAGGCGCTGCATGATCCCTAAGAGTTTAGCGCCTTCTGATAAAAATATAACAATTCAGAACGGCATCAATCTACATTAGCTAATGCATCGTATAAAACAGATGGAACGTTTCACTGGTTAAGGCTACGTAGGCTGCGTAGGCTGCTTACATAAACTTACATAAAACTTACATAAAACTTTCTTAAAAGCTGGTCAGTCTTATAGCAAAGTTTGGAACTATTTTAGCCAGCATGGCGCCCAGTTCGCTTTTTTTTGAACGAAATTGGAAATATTAAAATACTGCCGCATATGACTCTCCATGCTCTGAGCGTGATGAAACAACCTCTGAGCGTGATGAAGCAACCTCTGAGCGTGATGAAGCAACCTCTGAGCGTGATGAAGCAACCTCTGAGCGTGATGAAGCTACTTCTGAGCGTAATGAAGCACTCTGAGCGTGAAGCAACCTCTGAGCGTGATGAAGCAACCTCTGAGCGTGATGAAGCAACCTCTGAGCTGATGAAGCTCCTCTGAGCGTGATGAAGCAACCTCTGAGCGTGATGAAGCATACTCCCCCTGAGCGTGAGATGAGGGGAAGCAACCTCTGAGCGTGATGAAGCAACCTCTGAGCGTGATGAAGCAACCTCTGAGCGTGATGAAGCAACCTCTGAGCGTGATGAAGCAACCTCTGAGCGTGATGAAGCAACCTCTGAGCGTGATGAAGCAACCTCTGAGCGTGATGAAGCAACCTCTGAGCGTGATGAAGCAACCTCTGAGCGTGATGAAGCAACCTCTGAGCGTGATGAAGCAACCTCTGAGCGTGATGAAGCAACCTCTGAGCGTGATGAAGCAACCTCTGAGCGTGATGAAGCAACCTCTGAGCGTGATGAAGCAACCTCTGAGCGTGATGAAGCAACCCTGCTGAGCGTGATGAAGCAGACCTCATGAGCGTGATGAGCAAGCATCTGAGCGTGATGAAGCAACCTCTGAGCGTGATGAAGCAACCTCTGAGCGTGATGAAGCAACCTCTGAGCGTGATGAAGCAACCTCTGAGCGGATTCAAACATAATGTGCTTGTGCATTTTATTATATTTATCTCTTGGAAAGACTAAATTAGATTTTGAGCATGTTCTAATTTTCAATTTTAATGAAGAGATTTGGATATTAGCTTCCAAATGATGACTTAAGAAGTCACTTCTGATTTCCTTCATATATTGAGTACTAAATATTTACCCGCAATATCAAGTTATGCCGCACTCTGCACTACTTTAGTCACGAGAATCAAGGCGCAATGGACAGAATTACGGTATACTACGATACCTTCCTTGTATCGCGCAGCCACCGACATACATCTATTTAATTTTAACTATTAATGTATATGTATCTTAACTGTTTTTATTATTAATTTCAGGTATAAGAATAATGTATTTTTTCTATTTGTTTCTTTTTTTTTCATCAAAGTTAAAAATAGACTTTAAACCATATAATGGAAAGGTGTCAATTAATTCAGCTTAATAATGGAGAGGTTACTTAATTCTGATCTGTGATTTTAGATTTTGAATATCCAGTTATTACAATAAAGTACATTTCATCAGCTTTGAAAAAAAAATTAAATTAACATTTACATGTTTGATGTAACTAGAAATTATTCACACTTTTATTTTCATAATTGATTTTTGATTATTCTTTCATCATATTACCAAATGTAGAGATATATTCAGAAATTTATTGTTTTTCCTTTTTTTTTAACCTCAGGTGGATACCTGTAATTAGTATTGAGTAATGACATTGTCATTTCATAGAAATTAGGCAATCTAATATTTAACTTTCCTGTGTTATTTAATACCCATTATGCAATAAACATTCGCTTATATACTGAACAAAGTCGTAAAAGATATAGGAAAAAATTGGTATTGGCCAAAAATTGGGTATCGGTCTGTAAAAATGTTGTCAGCAGCCCATTCCTAAAAATATATATATATATATATATATATATATATATATATATATATATATATATATATATATATATATATATTTTATATATATATATATATATCATTTACCAAAGTGCGGCAGGTCAGGATTCGACCCACGACACATTGTCCCGCATTAAGAGGCCACACAATTTACATGTCACCTTATCCACTCAGCCATCGATCCTACAAACAACATAAGCCTAGTGAACTAGGCTTGTTTCATGTTGCGAGGACACTCGTGGCAGTGGTATGCTCGAGGATTAATTTCAATGATTAATTTGAGCATACCACTGCCACGAGTGTCCTCGCAACATGAAACAAGCCTTGTTCGCTAGGCTGAGTGGCTAAGGTGACATGCACATTGTGTGGCCTCTTGAGGCGGACAATGTTCGTGGGTCAATCCTGCCTCCAGTTTGATAAATGATTCAAAAAACTTGTTTCGTGATTTCATTGCTATATAGACTGCTTGTGAAGGCGGGTATTAAAACAGGAGGTTGAAATAAATCCTCACTGCCACGAGTGTTCTCGCAACATGAAACAAGGCTAGTTTGTTAGGGTCATGTTGTTTGTAGGATCGATGGTTGAGCGGATAAGGTGGGGTCGAATCCTGGCCTGCCCTTATATATATATATATATATATATATATATATATATATATATATATATATATATATATATATATATATATATATAATGTCTCTGTCTCTGTCTCTGTCTCTCTCTGTCTTTTCTCTCTCTCTCTCTCTCTCTCTCTCTCTCTCTCTCTCTCTCTCTCTCTCTCTGTCTGTCTGACTGACTCCTCTCTCTCCTCTCCCTCTCAGTGTACCACTTTAGGCATTGTTCACAGTGTCCTCGTATAAGTCTCACAGGTTGTAGTGTTTACAGCTAATGGCTCTCACAAACACTCACGATAACCTGGTTTATAGAAGGTGTGAATACCTTCCCAACATCGTTAATTTCTCAACCTGGCGAGGCTGTTAAGACTTTTCTTGGAACAGCGAGATCAAACACACATGTCTCTTAAATGATGGGTTCATGTGTGGGGGGGATATGTACTACCTATATGTGGTTGCAGGGGTCGTGTCACATGCCTCTTAAATGATTGGTTCATTCAACTGGTTTAGTGTGTGTGTGTATGTGCACATTATTTGTACTCACCTAACTGTGGTTGCAGGAGCCGAGTCTCAGCTCCTGGCCCTGCCTCTCTTCTGTCTCTACTAGCTTACGACCAGAACAATACCTACTGTAAATCTTATTATCACATCATGAACAGTGAAGACACTTATCGTCAGTGAAGGTGACCTACTAAAATGATGATGACTTGAAAGTATAATGTAACCACCAACACTGTCACCCAAGACACTGGCAACTTTATTATTTCGGAAGTGTTGGCACTTTTAATTCCACCCCACTTAGACACTGCTGTTAGAAGAGTAGTGGCCCCGTCTGCACCAGACCTTACCCTCATTTGACCAATATTTATAAACTGCTTATTCTTATTTCTGTATTAGACTGAAAAAAGTTCTTTCGGGTGAGACACACCGTCACTAACAAGTGAGTGACTTCATGTTTGTTGTTATCTGATGTCATAGCTTACCACCACCTTTACTTATCGATTATTTGAGGAGTCTGTACCAGGTCCGGTTGACCTTGGTCAAAGCAGCTTCAAAATCAGTGTACCTCACTGTGTGCCTCACTCATCCCCACTGTGTACCTCACTCATCCTCACTGTGTGCCTCACTCATCCTCACTGTGTACCTCACTCATCCTCACTGTGTGCCACACTCATCCGCACTGTGTGCCACACTCATCCTCACTGTGTGCCTCACTCATCCTCACTGTGTACCTCACTCATCCTCACTGTGTGCCTCACTCATTCCCACTGTGTACCTCTCTCATCCTCACTGTGTGCCTCACTCATCCTCACTGTGTACCTCACTCATCCTCACTGTGTGCCTCACTCATCCGAACTGTGTACCTCACTCATCCTCACTGTGTGCCACACTCATCTCCACTGTGTACCTCACTCATCCTCACTGTGTGCTTCACTCATCCGCACTGTATACCTCACTCATCCTCACTGTGTGCCTCACTCATCCTCACTGTGTACCTCACTCATCCTCACTGTGTGCCTCACTCATTCCCACTGTGTACCTCTCTCATCCTCACTGTGTGCCTCACTCATCCTCACTGTGTACCTCACTCATCCTCACTGTGTGCCTCACTCATCCTCACTGTGTGCCTCACTCATCCTCACTGTGTGCCTCACTCATTCTCACTGTGCCTCACTCATTTTCACTGTGTGACTCACTCATCCTCACTGTGTACCTCACTCATCCTCACTGTGTACCTCTCTCATCCTCACTGTGTGCCTCACTCATCCTCACTGTGTACCTCACTCATCCTCACTGTGTGCCTCACTCATCCTCACTGTGTGCCTCACTCATCCTCACTGTGTGCCTCACTCACCCTCACTGTGTGCCTCACTCATTTCACTGTGTGCCTCACTCATCCTCACTGTGTGCCTCACTCATCCTCACTGTGTACCTCACTCATCCTCACTATGTACCTCACTCATCCTCACTGTGTACCTCACTCATCCTCACTGTGTGCCTCACTGTGCTTCACTCATCCTCACTGTGTACCTCACTGTGTGCCTCACTCATCCTCACTGTGTACCTCACTCATCCTCACTGTGTGCCTCACTCATCCTCACTGTGTGCCTCACTCATCCTCACTGTGTGCCTCACTCATCCTCAATGTGTGCCTCACTCATCCTCACTGTGTGCCTCACTCATCCTCACTGTGTACCTCACTCATCCTCACTGTGTACCTCACTCCTCCTCACTGTGTGCCACACTCATCCTCACTGTGTGCCTCACTCATCCTCACTGTGTGCCTCACTCATCCTCACTGTGTGCCTCACTCATCCTCACTGTGTGCCTCACTCATCCTCACTGTGTACCTCACTCATCCTCACTGTGTGCCTCACTCATCCTCACTGTGTGCCTCACTCATCCTCACTGTGTGCCTCACTCATCCTCACTGTGCCTCACTCATTTTCACTGTGTGACTCACTCATCCTCACTGTGTACCTCACTCATCCTCACTGTGTGCCTCACTCATCCTCACTGTGTACCTCACTCATCCTCACTGTGTACCTCACTCACCCTCACTGTGTGCCTCACTCATCCTCACTGTGTACCTCACTCACCCTTACTGTGTACCTCACTCACCCTTACTGTATGCTTCAATCACCCTCACTGTTTGCCTCACTCATCTTCACTGTGTACCTCACTCATCCTCACTGTGTACCTCACTGTGTACCTCACTCATCCTCACTTTGTACCTCACACATCCTCACTGTGTTCCTCACTCATCCTCACTGTGTACCTCACTCATCCTCACTTTGTACCTCACACATCCTCACTGTGTTCCTCACACATCCTAACTGTGTACCTCACTCACCCTCACTGTGTGCCTCACTCACCCTCTCTGTGTACCTCACTCACCCTCATTGTGTTCCTCAATCATCCTCACTGTGTGCCTCATCCTCACTGTGTACCTCACTCATCCTCACTTAACTCACACTGCAAGAATTCTGTGTCCAGTTTTTTCCTCATTTCTATTCTATTTCAAATTCTCTACCATCATATAAGAATAACTATTTTATTAGATTCTTTAAGAAAACTTAATTTGACAAATTTGAAAAATATTGGTAAAGTGACGCCCACATAACCCAAAATTAATACAAAATAAATACTTCAGTTTAAGATACACCAACATTTAGGGTCTGAAGCCGTTCAGTGTACCAAGATACCACTGTGTCCTGTGTACCAAGATACCACTGTGGCCTGTGTACCAAAATACCACTGTGGCCTGTGTACCAAAATACCACTGTGTCCTGTGTACAAAGATACCACTGTGTCCTGTGTACCAAGATACTGCTGTATCGCTCTGTCAGTCAGGTGTAATTATATACTTGGTATATAATAACTACAAGTAGATGAATTTGACACATATGTATCAATTCTAGCGGCCACCTTGCTTGTACCCTGTGAGTCACGAGCGGCCACCTTGCTTGTACCCTGTGAGTCACGAGCGGCCACCTTGCTTGTACCCTGTGAGTCACGAGCGGCCACCTTGCTTGTACCCTGTGAGTCACGAGCGGCCACCTTGCTTGTACCCTGTGAGTCACGAGCGGCCACCTTGCTTGTACCCTGTGAGTCACGAGAGGCCACCTTGCTTGTACCCTGTGAGTCACGAGCGGCCACCTTGCTTGTACCCTGTGAGTCACGAGCGTCCACCTTGCTTGTACCCTGTGAGTCACGAGCGGCCACCTTGCTTGTACCCTGTGAGTCACGAGCGTCCACCTTGCTTGTACCCTGTGAGTCACGAGCGGCCACCTTGCTTGTACCCTGTGAGTCACGAGCGGCCACCTTGCTTGTACCCTGTGAGTCACGAGCGGCCACCTTGCTTGTACCCTGTGAGTCACGAGCGGCCACCTTGCTTGTACCCTGAGAGTCACGAGCGGCCACCTTGCTTGTACCCTGTGAGTCACGAGAGGCCCCTTGCTTGTACCCTGTGAGTCACGAGCGGCCACCTTGCTTGTACCCTGTGAGTCACGAGAGGCCACCTTGCTTGTACCCTGTGAGTCAGAGCGACCACCTTGCTTGTACCCTGTAAGTCACGAGCGGCCACCTTGTTGTACCCTGTGAGTCAGGAGCGGCCACCTTGCTTGTACCCTGTGAGTCACGAGCGGCCACCTTGCTTGTACCCTGTAAGTCACGAGCGGCCACCTTGCTTGTACCCTGTGAGTCACGAGCGGCCACCTTGCTTGTACCCTGTGAGTCACGAGCGGCCACCTTGCTTGTACCCTGTGAGTCACGAGCGACCACCTTGCTTGTACCCTGTGAGTCACGAGCGGCCACCTTGCTTGTACCCTGTGAGTCACGAGCGTCCACCTTGCTTGTACCCTGTGAGTCACGAGCGGCCACCTTGCTTGTACCCTGTGAGTCACGAGCGGCCACCTTGCTTGTACCATGTGAGTCACGAGCGGCCACCTTGCTTGTACCCTGTGAGTCACGAGCGGCCACCTTGCTTGTACCCTGTGAGTCACGAGAGGCCACCTTGCTTGTACCCTGTGAGTCACGAGCGACCACCTTGCTTGTACCCTGTAAGTCACGAGCGGCCACCTTGATTGTACCCTGTGAGTCAGGAGCGGCCACCTTGCTTGTACCCTGTAAGTCACGAGCGGCCACCTTGCTTGTACCCTGTGAGTCACGAGCGGCCACCTTGCTTGTACCCTGTGAGTCACGAGCGGCCACCTTGCTTGTACCCTGTGAGTCACGAGCGGCCACTGAACTCTTAGGTAGAACGATCTCTCGCTGAATACAGACATCAGTCAAGACTTGATAAATTCCACTGAGTGGGCGAAACGTTGTCAATAAAGGATCACATTATACTGCTTAAGTGTTTATTTCTCCACTCATCATTTCGTGTGAAAGCCTGACTAACCCCGCCCAAATATATTTTATTATTTGTGTCGGATAACCTGAATCATGAGAGGGCAACTAACTAACCTTGGGTGAATTTATTACACATAGAATGATGTTAATATTTCACACTTCAGCATTTATACTGCAACATATAAACATATTATGGTTGTCTGAATGAGAGAACTTAATTTTCAAAATACACAATATACACAAACCAGCACCACTTAGGTCTTGTGGCTTTTCACGGCACTCTGAGAGCTCCTTGCTCTCAGCATAACTCCAAATCGCCATATAAGCCATATCGACTGTGTCCAAAGGCTTTCCCCTATGGAATATAGAGTAGGATATATGAGGATGTTGAGTGCGGTCACACAGGCAGTGAGTAAGCTCCTGCTGGTTGGGTTTAAAGTCTATCAACTGCACACGTGTTGTTTAGGCTGCATTGTTACATATACATCACTCTTTAATTATACTTACTCCCTTAAACACCATATATATACTCTGACACATATACGCCTTGTTACGCAGTGTGCTGCAGTAAAATTTATATAAAACAAATAATGTTTAATAGCTCAGGTATTATTGTGAATCCAGACCCTTTATATTCCGGCAGTCAGAGTGGCCAGGACAGGAGCAGATGAGGTGTGTTTAGGGCAGTAGGTTACTCACAGCAGAGGAAGCAAGACGTAGCGGTGTGAGTATGTGGTTTTGGGTAAGGTTTTTTAGTGTATATTTTAACTTTGTTAATGTTTAAGTGCTCTCAGGTTTATTTGTAAGGCCCTAGTATGCAGAGGCCTGTTTATGCGACAGTACTGTATGGTGTTTTTGCCTGCTGGTAATTAATCTAGCAGTCAGTAGTGAAAGGTTGGGGGGGGTTTGGTCATGGAGCCTCCCTGTTCTTTTACTCACTACGTAATATTCGCCCATATTACGACTTTAATTATTTTTTATTTTTTTTTATTAACACATCGGCCGATTCCCACCAAGGCAGGGTGGCCCGAAAAAGAAAAACTTTCATCATCATTCACTCCATCACTGTCTTGCCAGAGGGGTGCTTTACACTACAGTTATAAAACTGAAGCATTAACACCCCTCCTTCATAGTGTAAACACTGTACTTCTCATCTCCAGGACTCAAGTCCGGCCTGCCGGTTTCCCTGAATCCCTTCATAAATGTTACTTTGCTCACACTCCAACAGCACGTCAAGTATTAAAAATCATTTGTCTCCATTCACTCCTATCAAATACGCTCACACATGCTTGCTAGAAGTCCAAGCCCCTCGCACACAAAACCTCCTTTACCCCCTCCCTCTAACCTTTCCTATGCTGACCCCTACCCCACCTTCCCTCCACTACAGATTTATACACTCTCGAAGTCATTCTGTTTCGTTCCATTCTCTCTACATGTCCGAACCACCTCAACAACCCCTCCTCAGCCCTCTGGATAATAGTTTTGGTAATCCCGCACCTCCTCCTAATTTCCAAACTCCGAATTCTCTGCATTATATTCACACCACACATTGATCTCAGACATGACATCTCCAATGCCTCAGGCCTTCTCCTCGTTGCAACATTCATCACCCATGCTTCACACCCATATAAGAGTGTTCGTATAACTATACTCTCATACATTCCCCTCTTTACTTCCATGGACAAAGTTCTTTGTCTCCACAGACTCCGAAGTGCACCACTCACCCTTTTCCCCTCATCAATTCAATAATTCACCTCATCCTTCATAGACCCATCTGCTGACATGTCCACTCCCAAATATCTGAATACATTCACCTCCTCTCCTTCCAATCTGATATCCAATGTTTCGTCACCTAATTTTTTTGTTATCCTCATCACCTTACTCTTTCCTATATTCACTTTTAATTTTCATCTTTTACATACCCTACCAAATTCATCCACCAACCTCTGCAACTTCTCTTCAGAATCTCCCAAAAGCACAGTGTCATCAGCAAAAAGCAACTGTGACAACTCCCACTTTGTATTTGATTCTTTATCTTTTAACCCCACACCTCTTGCCAAGACCCTCGCATTCACTTCTCTTACAACCCCATCTATAATATAATGAACAACCACGGTGACATCACACATCCTTGTCTAAGGCCTACTTTTACTGGGAAATAATCTCCCTCTCTCCTACACACTCTAACCTGAGCCTCACTATCTTCATAAAAACTCTTCACTGCTTTCAGTAACCTACCTCCTATTCCATACACCTGCAACATCTGCCACAATCATACGCCTTTTCCAAATCTATAAATGCCACAAAAACCTCTTTACCATTATCTAAATACTGTTCACCTATATGTTTCACTGTAAACACTTGGTCTACACACCCCCAACCTTTCCTAAAGCCCACTTGTTCATCTACTATCCTGCTCTCCGTATTACTCTTAATTCTTTCAATAATAACTCTACCATACACTTTACCAGGTACACTCAACAAACTTATTCCCCTATAATTTTTGCAGTCTCTTTTGTCCCCTTTGCCTTTATACAAAGGAACTATACACGCTCTCTGCCAATCCCTAGGTACCTTACCCTCTTCCATACATTTATTAAATAATAGCACTAACCACTCCAAAGCTATATCCCCTCCTGCTTTTAGAATTTCTATCTTTATCCCATCAATCCCAGCTGCCTTACCCCCTTTCATTCTACCCACTGCCTCACGAACTTCCCCCACACTCACAACTGGCTCTTCCACACACCTGCAAGATGTTATTCATCCTTGCCCTATACACGAAATCACAGCTTCCCTGTCTTCGTCAACATTTAACAACTCAAAATATTCCCTCCACCTTCCCGATACCTCTAACTCTCCATTTAATAAAACTCCTCTCCTATGTTTAACTGTTAAATCCATTTGTTCCCTAGGCTTCCTCAATTTATTAATCTCACTCCAAAACTTGTTCTTATTTTCAACAAAATTTGTTGATAACATCTCACCCACTCTCTCATTTGCTCTCTTTTTACATTGCTTCACCACTCTCTTAACCTCTCTTTTTCTCTCCATATACTCTTCCCTCCTTGCATCACTTCTACTTTGTAAAAAACTCATATGCTAACTTTTTATCCCTTACAACTCTCTTTACATCATCATTCCACCATCTTCGACCCCATTGCCTACACTCTCACTAGCCCATCTATCCTCCAATAGTTGTTTATATCTTACCCTAACTGCCTCCTCTTTTAGTTTATAAACCTTAACCTCTCTCTTATTTCCTGCTTCTATTTTCCTTGTATCCCATCTACCTTTTACTCTCACTGTAGCTACAACTAAAAAGTGATCTGATATATCTGTGGCCCCTCTATAAACATGTACATCCTGAAGTCTACTAAACAGTATTTTATCTAAATATACGTAGTCCAACAAACTACTGTCATTACGCCCTACATCATATCTTGTATACTTATTTATCCTCTTTTTCTTAAAATATGTATTACCTATAACTAAACCCCTTTCTATACAAAGTTCAATCAAAGGGCTCCCATTATCATTTACACCTGGCACCCCAAACTCACCTGCCACACCCTCTCTACGTGTTTATCCTACTTTAGCATTTAGGTCCCCTACCACAATTACTCTCTCACTTGGTTCAAAAGTTCCTATACATTCGCTTAACATCTCCCAATTTTTTTCTCTCTTCTTTTCACTCCTCTCTTCTCCAGGTGCATACACGCTTATTATGACCCACTTTTCGCATTCGACCCTTATTTTAATCCACATAATCCTTGAATTTACACATTTATATTTCCTCTTCTCCTTCCATAATTGATCCTTCAACATTATTGCTACCCCTTCCTTAGTTCTAACTCTCTCAGATACTCCTGACTTAATCCCATTTTTTTCTCGCCACTGAAACTCGCCTACCCCCTTCAGTTTTGTTTCGCTTAGGGCCAGGACATCCAACTTCTTGTCATTCATAACATCTGCAATCATCTCTTTCTTATCATCTGCACTACATCTTCAAACATCCCAATTTTATAAAGTTTTTCTTCTCTTTTTTAGGAAATGTATACAGGAGAAGGGGTTACTAGCCCATTGCTCCCGCCATTTTAGTCGCCTCATACGACATGCATGGCTTACGGAGGAAAGATTCTGTTCCACTTCCCCATGGACAATAGAGGAAATAAAGAAGAACAAGAGCTATTATGAAAAAGAAGAAAAACCTAGATGTGTGTATGTATATATATGCATGTGCATGCCTGTGTAGTGTGACCTAAAGTGTAAGTAGAAGTAGCTAGATATACCTGTTATCCAGCGTGTTTATGAGACAGAAAAAAGACACCATCAATCCTACCATCATGTAAAACAGTTTCAGGTTTCTGTTTCACACTCACCTGGCAGGACGGTAGTACCTCCCTGGGTGGTTGCTGTCTACCAACCTACTACATTTTTTAATATAAATTTTACTGCAGCATACTGCGTAATACACCTCTAGGTGTATAGTATATGAACTTGTCAGCTACTTCTCGCAGCTACTGAAATAGCTATGCTAGGTACCTTCCCATACTGATACATTATCATTCTCAGGCACTTCTCCATACTCAGGTACATTTCGATACTCTAGTACATAATCACGCCGCTATGTTTCCATAACCTGGCACATTCCTACAATGCTCAGTGTAGAGGCAACCCACTGACCAAGAAATTTCTTATTGATATCTAAGATGCATTACGTCACCAAGCTTGTACCTCCCATCTCCACCTACCCCAGAATGACCTCTGAGACACCCTGCATAACCCACCCTCCTCACGCCCCTCTCCACCAACCCCAGAATGACCTCTGAGACACCCTGCATCATCCATCCTCCTCACGCCCATCTCCACCAACCCCAGAATGACCTCTGAGACACCCTGCATCATCCATCCTCCTCACGCCCATCTCCACCAACCCCAGAATGACCTCTGAGACAACCTGCATCATCCACCCTCCTCACGCCCATCTCCACCAACCCCAGACTGACCTCTGAGACACCCTGCATCATCCACCCTCCTCACGCCCATCTCCACCAACCCCAGAATGACCTCTTAGACACCCTGCATCACCCACCCTCCTCACGCCCATCTCCACCAACCCCAGAATGACCTCTGAGACACCCTGCATCACCCACCCTCCTCACGCCCATCTCCACCAACCCCAAACTGACCTCTGAGACACCCTGCATCATCCACCCTCCTCACGCCCATCTCCACCAACCCCAGAATGACCTCTGAGACACCCTGCATCACCCATCCTACTCACGCCCATCTCCTCCAACCCCAGACTGACCTCTGAGACACCCTGCATAACCCACCCTCCTCACGCCCACCTCCACCAACCCCAGACTGACCTCTGAGACACCCTGCATCACCCACCCTCCTCACGCCCACCTCCACCAACCCCAGACTGACCTCTGAGACACCCTGCATAACCCACCCTCCTCACGCCCACCTCCACCAACCCCAGACTGACCTCTGAGACACCCTGCATAACCCACCCTCCTCACGCCCATCTCCTCCAACCCCAGACTGACCTCTGAGACACCCTGCATCACCCACCCTCCTCACGCCCATCTCCACCAACCACAGACTGACCTCTGAGACACCCTGCATAACCCACCCTCCTCACGCCCACCTCCACCAACCCCAGACTGACCTCTGAGACACCCTGCATAACCCACCCTCCTCACGCCCATCTCCACAAACTCACCTAACAAGAGGATTGCAAGATATTAATTTTCTCTCGTTTTTCCGATAACTACCGTGTGTATATTTTGGATAAAATATCTCTGAATAATTACTGAAATGTTCTATATATATAATTAACCAATGAAATGCCATATCAATGGAGTGAGTGATGTGTGACAGTGGGTTGGGAACACTGGGTTGTAGTGAGGTGGCTTAATGTTGTGATGTGAATTGGTGGTGTGCGTGTGCTGGGATGTGGTAGTGATGTGCAGGTGTTTTAAAGATGTTCGTGAGTGTCCTATGGATGTGTAGTTGCGGGACTGTGATATGTGGGGTTGTGGCGGGGATGCGCAGGGGTGTGGTGGGGATGTGCGCGGATGTTCTAGGAATGTGTGGTTGTGTGATATGGATATATGGTTATGTAGCGGGAATGTGTAGGATGTGTGGTTTTGTGGTGTGTGTGGTGGGGATGTGTGTGGGTAGTGTGGATGTGTGAAGGTAGAGATATGATGAGAATGTGGGTAGTGTGGATGTGTGAAGGAAGGGATATGGTGGGAATGTGTGGCTACGTGGTGGTTATGTGCGCTTATGTGATGAGGATGTGTGATTATGTAATGTGGATGTGAGGTTCTGTAGTGGAGCAGTGTGATTGTGTGGTGGGGATGTGTAGAGGTATAGTGGAGATGTGTGATTGTGGTGATGATGTGTGGAGTGGTGGAATGTTGGAGAGTCATAGGGAGTTTGGAGGTGTGTTAGGAATGTGTTGGTGTTTGGTGACCTTGTGCAAGTATTTTAGGTCAGTTAGATGGAGGATATATTTTAGGGTATGGTGTTAATGTGCAGGGATGTGCGACCAGCGGTGGATGTTATGTGCAAGGATGTGGTCGGGAAGTAACAGTTGGTGAGTCTGAGAATGCAATGGGGATGTGTAGATTTTATCGGGGATGTGTACGTGTGGTGTCGATGTGTAGGTGTGTGGTGGGGATGTGTTGGTGTGTGATGGGGATGTGTAGGTGTGTGATGGGGATATGCAGGTGTGTGATGGGGATGTGTAGGTGTGTGATGGGGATGTGTAGGTGTGTGGTGGGGATGTGTAGGTGTGTGATGGGGATGTGTAGGTGTGTGATGGGGATGTGTAGGTGTGTGATGGGGATGTGTAGGTGTTTGGTGGGGATGTGTAGGTGTGTGGTGGGGATGTATACATGTGTAGTGGTGATGTGCGTGGGTGTTGTTGTAGAGGTGTGCGATGCATGTATTGGGTTGGGTCTGATATGGAATATTAATTACGTATTCCTTTATTTGCACACCATTTCTTTTTATTTACAAAAAGAGTAAACCATTTTTCTCCAAAGCACAGATACAGCGAGTCAGATAGGCGCGGCGCCATTAACTCTCCTGCAGTGCTCCTTTTTCTTGTCCTTGGACTTTCTCCATTACTATTACTACTACTACTAGTACTACTACTATTACTACTACTACTACTACTATTACTACTACTACTACTACTATTACTACTACTACTACTATTACTACTACTACTACTACTATTACTACTACTTCCACTGCTATTTACACCTCTTTCTTCCTCTCTGTCCTGTCCCTGTCCTCTCGTATATATGCTGGCTCCTTTATTTTCGCGTGTTAGTGTGTGCCTAGTTAATGGTACAAGCCGGACCAAAACATCGTAAGTTTCATTCCTCATTTGTGCTGATTATTTGTTTGTTGTTCCAGTCAAGGTATTGTCCCTTTTTGTTCATTCTAGATGCTTTATTGCTTGCAACCAGCCTAGGAACTTCTGGCACTCTTCAGTGATATAAATTGTACGCGAGTAGTGATGGCAAAGAAATCTTCCCAGACATGTAATTAGAACATACTAGCTATGTTATTGTTGAGTGTCTGCAAGAGGTGATAAAATAACAATGACCCCCTCTCAGTAGTGCTCTTCCTGACTGAGGCACTGCACTTAGGAAGCGTATTTTCGATATAATCAAATTATGCGACAGAAGGGAGGCAGGAGCACTCTTACGTGTGGGTGTTGGAGGTAAACAAACGACTTTAGTGGCCTTGGTTGGAAAATCTAAACATCTAAGAACCATTTACCTTATAATTTATTTGTAAGTGCCCCTCCACTATAATTTTTCCTACTGTGTATTTCTGTGTTGTAATATTACATATATTATTTTATATATTTATCACTTATATATATATATATATATATATATATATATATATATATATATATATATATATATATATATATATATATATATATATATATATATATATATATGAAAAGATCACAGAAAACGGGTGATATCAAAATATGCAAGACAACCACTATGAAAATAGAAGAATTCCAAGCGCTTCGTGACTACTCACATTATCAAGGATTCCCTTCATAATGTGAGTAGTCACATGTCTTGGAATTCTTCTATTTCATATATATATATATATATATATATATATATATATATATATATATATATATATATATATGTGTATTGTGTGTGTGTGTGTTTGTGTGTTTTGTGTGTGTGTGTGTGTGTGTGTGTGTGGAACCACAAACACTAGAAGCAATGGCAATGGAACGGATTGCTTGTACATGTCAAAGCCTGACATAGAATGAACCAGTTCAGAATGAGAGCTAAAAGGTACCTAATGAATGTAGCTACAAAAAGGGATCGTTGTAATATTACAGCACACCAAAGTAAGCTACAGGAGCAGCATAACCTTCAGCTACTGAAGTTCAGTAGTCCTGGCTTAGTGACTGAGGTTAATGAGAAGGAATTAGTTTAGTCATGGAGAAGCAGTGATATCATACTTAGACAGGTAAGATAGCTCCACTATCTTGGATCAAAAGTTTTATACATACACGATGTTTACATAATGAACACTCGCTTCAGATATTGATCTCATATATAGTATAAGCTCTATCTTTAGTTCTAGTCTAGAATATCTTGAAAGTGAATTATATTTCGGCAAAACATTTTAAACCTATATTAAAACCAGAGGTTTTACCCCACTGTGTGTGCAGATGCATACGCATCAGGTTGGATTGTGGTGTAGAAACAAAGGCACTCATCACACGAACGGTACACGTATTGATTTCTGGAAATTGGTGCAACGATTTGGTTTATATTTCTTTATGTTATTAGCCCCTGTGCACCATCACTGGCTGGGGACATGGACAGTGATTGCTGGCGCGTGTTCTTGGAGAAATGATTATATCTGATTCAATAAAAATTATTAATTTTATATATAAAAAACTATAGCTGTTCCAATTCCTACGCCTCTATTTATGCTAACGTTATTTCCAATAAAGTGATCGATTGATATAAGTCAACGATAAAAGGATAAATTTACAGAAAAATTAACGTAAGCACAGAGGTCATGGGACGAAGTGTCTGTCCACTCCCACACATAAAACTTGGAAGAATATGATACATAAAGCCTAGAAATGAGGTCAATATGATGTTATCAGGGATAACACAAGAGACTGCTGGGGTCTCTTGCAACTCACTAATGAGGTTGTATAATAAATCACCGGAGACAGGAGAGCTGACCGAAACCTTGTCAACTACAAATGTACTTCGAACCTTCATTTTGCAGAACAGGCTGTTATATGGATAACATTTCTATCTGCATAGCTCTTTATCTAGATCTTGGTGAAGATCTAAAAAGGTCGAAACGTTGTCTGAATGAAACCTACTATGCAAAATAGGTCGTTTCTTCTCTGTCAGCAAGACGCCATTTACATCAACATTCAAGAAAGAAAATAGATAAGAGCCGCTAAAATATAGGCCAGTAACGAGTACATGGATATAATTCAAGGAAAGGGAGTACACAGTAATAAGCTTGTAAATGGCCAGTAGGGAAAATATATTTTTAAAAATTACTAATTTTTTATCAGAGAAAGTTTAGTCTCACTCAGAAGAAATCTGTGCCTATGATTAGTCATGGAAAAAAGATGATAGCTGAGCTATTTATTAAGAGACGCATTTGACACTGATCCCCATAGAGAATAAATTTTAATACTGGAAAACAGTCTGTAATGATTAGGTGGTTTATAAAATAATGCCCAATAGACAGCAGAGTCAGAGATGCCATGATGGAAAAAAAAGTAATAGAGGATGACTCTCAAAGATAAATAAATATTGGACTAATACTCTCCCAGAGATTGTGGAATAATACCCAATTTCATCCTGCCTACAACATGTGTTGTTTGTAATAGTCATACAGTGCTGAAAGACGCCTAACATTAGTCTAGGTTCCATACCAGTTTTTTTGCCTAATCTGTTACCTATCAACGATTTCTTTGCATAATACTTTATATCAATAGATGTGGAAGATACATCCCTGATGAGATACTACAGCAGTACACAATATCAGAGTTGTACAATGCAGGCAAGATAAGAAGTTTCTTGTTAACCAGATAAATACACATGATTAATACCAGCACAGAGTTGGCAGAGCCAGCATGGAACCTTTAATTCATCACACATTGAAATTTAACTGAGAAATTCAGAGGGGTTTATTACTAGGCTATGAACAATGGTTCAAAAGTAAACCTAACATTACCATGAGTCGAATAACCTGAGATAACACGATCACAACGTATGAAATGTTTAATGACTCGTGATATTGTAGTGACAGAAAGGGTTCGAACTAATGGCCGGCATGGGACAGTTGATAACGCATTGATATGACATCTTGAGGGTTCGCACCCTTCATTCGGTGAATTATAAAATGTTAATTTTTTTTAACAAAGTTAATGGCAGATTAACGTAAGAAGGAACAACAAAGAAGACAATAACCATCTGAAACGAATGGGAACAACAAAGGAGACAATGACCAACTGAGATGAATGGGAACAACAAAGAAGACAATGAGTGGCTCACGACGAACGGAAACAAAGCAAAGGGACTGATGAAAAGTAAAAGCTCAAATGAGCCAAACATACACATAATTCTTTCATAGTGAGCACAGCAAAGATTACTGAGTTATGGTGTAGAGTCTAGCAATACACAGGGATCCTGAAGCAGTTTTGACGAAGGCCAACAGAGCCTGGTATAGACACCCCAAAAAGTCGATGAGAAAGGGTACTGGTAAGATACTATATAATATCAGATACTCGGCTAGAATGAAATAAATGTAATTGAATGTAATAAATAAAATATTTATTAAGATGTTTCATCCTGGGATGCTTTATTCAATCCAATACAGAGATAAAAATAAGCAGTCTATATACAGTGGTGAAGTGAGGGATGAGACCACTACTTATCTAACAGTAATGTCATAGTGGGGTAGAATTAAAAGTGACTATACTTCCGAAATAATAAAGCTCCAGTGTCTTGGGCGACAGTGTTGGTGGATGCATTAACCACACTTTCCAGTCATCATTATTTGAGTAGGTCACCTTCACTGATGATCAGCCTGTCTTCATTAAACTTCATAATGTGATCACCAGATTTACAGTAGATGACGCAGGCATTGTCCTGGTCGTCCCTCCTGCTTGTCTGCTGCTGCTCTCTCACACGTTGTTCCAGGCTTCTACTTGACTGGAATTCCATCTGCGGTGAACGTCATGGTGGCAACGTTAATAATGTTCTCGGTGAGTGGTTTTGATGTTATTAGTCACTTCACTTTTTGGCAGCACAGTGTATCTCCCAGGTGAGTGCTCGTGCCAAGCAGTGCCAATAATTCGCAGTGCTCTACTACTAGCTGGGTGAACGTCTGTTGAGGGTAAGAATCCTCGTCTTCGAGGACAGCTGGACTGGAAATCCTGTAATGTTCTGTACATATTATGGCATGGGAAGAGTACATTACAATTTATTCGACGTATATCACACGCCCATAGAGGCATGTCCTCCCGTCCAGTGAACCAACAATTAAGAGTATAACAGTCGGAGCTCCACTGCTATGCTAATTGTAGTTTTATTCGCCAATTACGAGCAAACCCGTTAATTCTGTGATGTCTTGCACTCAGTGACATATTACTATATAGAAAGTCCCTTGTTATACTGAGTATTTCGGGCAGATTAGGTCAGTGTCCTAGGATGCGACTCACACCAGTCGACTAACACCCAGGTACCCATTTTACTGATGGGGAACATAGACAACAGGTGTAAAGAAACACGCCCAATGTTTCTGCCCTGGCTGGGAATCGAACCCAGGCCCTCGCCGTGTGAAGCGAGAGCTTTAGCCACCAGACCCCCTTTTCGTAGAAAAGGATAGGTAGGCTTCCTTCTGCTGTGATCGAAGACGGTACTTATCGTGTCTCATACTTGCCTGTTCCTTGTTGTAAGTACTCGCTGTACATAGAGTAAATTACTTGTAAGATATATTAAGATATACTACAACTATCATATCCACTGTACAATAATCCTATTCCTAGTATTTTACATATATTTGGTACAATTGGTGGCCCGGTGGTCTGGTGGCTAGAGCTCTTGCTTCACACACGGAGGGCCCGGGTTCGATTCCCGGCGGGTGGAAAACATTTCGACGTGTTTCCTTACACCTGTTGTCATGTTCATTTAGCAGCAAATAGGTACCTGGGTTGTTAGTCGACTGGTGTGGGTCGCATCCTGGGGGACAAGATTAAGGACCCCAATGGAAATAAGACAGACAGTCCTCGATGACGCACTGACTTTCTTGGGTTATCCTGGGTGGCTAACCCTCCGGGGTTAAAAATCCGAAGAAATCTTAACTAACAGTTATTTGGTACACCTAAAATAATAATGGCACAACTGTTTTGTAGAACGACTAATATATTCCTGATGCAACTAACATGTTGCTGGGTCAGTTGCCTAATCTGTGGAACAATTAACAATTAACCCGCACATAGGAGAGGGGAGCTTAAGACGACGCTTCGGTCCGACTTGGACCATTTACAAAGTCGGACCGAAACGTCGTGGTAAACTCCCCTCTCCTATGTGGGTTATTGTGTATTGTTCCAGTCACGGTATTGTGCCTTTTTGTTATTTAATTAACATATCCCTGGAACAAGTACCACATCCTCTAGTAAAACTAACATAGCCATAATACAACTACATACACCTGGTACAAGTAACACATCCAGGGAAATGAACAACTAACATGTGCTTGTTCAAGCCATTATACCACTACATATCCCTGTAAAATTAATATGTTCTGGTATAACTAATACATGCTGGTACAAATATTTTAATCCAGGCACAACTAGTCCCTGGGACAACAAATACGTCCATTGCATAATCAGTATATATCTTATTCAATTAGCATATCTGTATGCAGCTAATATATATACTAAACACACCTAATAAATTCCTGGTGTAACTAAAATATTCCTGGTGTAACTAACATATTCTTGATGCAACTAACATATTCTTGATGCAACTAATATATTCTTGATGCAACTAACATATTCTTGATGCAACTAACATATTCGTGATGCAACTAACATATCATTGGCATAACATATTATTATCAACTAACATATCTGATGCACTAACATATTCAGCTAAACATCAGCAATAAATTTGGTGCAACTAAACATATTCTTGTGAACTACATATTCTTGATGCAACTAACATATTCGTGATGCAACTAACATATTCTTGATGCAACTAACATATTATTGATGCAACTAACATATTCTTGATGCAACTAACATATCACGGATATCACTAACATTTTCCTCTTTCAGCTAACTCAGCCTTGGTGCAACAAACATTTCTGGAATAACTGTCATATACCTGGTGACTAACATATTCCTATTAGAACTTCATATTGCTTGTGCAACTAGCATACTCCTGGTACAACTATCATGTCTCTGGTATAACAAACATACCCATATTGCTCTGGCAATATGGGTATGTTCAACTGTAAAACTGTTCAACTGTAAAACTCTTGTGGCACTTATCCGTATTGCATCTATGCCTGTATCACCATTTGTGGTCGTTTCAGACTCCCTTAGTGCTTTACAGGCTATCCGTAAAATTGATACACCTCACCCCTAGTTCTTCGTATCCACCTTTTGGTTACGCCGTATCTTTAGCAAGCATAAAGATGTTGCTTTGTTGGGTCCCTGGTCATGTTGACGTACAGGGCAATGAACAGGCAGACACTGCTGTGCGGTCAGCAGTACATGACCTTCCAGTTTCATATAGAGGTGTTCCTTTCACGGACTATTTTGCGGCATTGCTACCCACCTTCGCACCCGTTGGCAACAACGCTGGTCTGACCTGCTGAATAACAAACTTCATTCTATTAAACCGGTATAGGTTTCTGGCCTTCTTCTTGTCACCAATGTCGGGGTTGGGAGACTACACTCCCGTCTTCGCATCGGCCACACTCGTCTTACTCACGGGTATCTCATGGAAGTTTCCTGCCCTCTCTGTGAGCATTTCAGGTTCAGAGTCTGTTCGACATATTCTGTTGGACTGCCCCTCTATCAACGAGCACCAGAATTTACCTCCAACGGCGTCTTCGCTCTGCTTCCTTTCTTTACCTTCCCTTCTTGCTGATGGACCCTCCTTTAATCCTGACTCTCTCGTTGACTTTTTGACAAAAACTGACTTACTACACAAACTCTGAAGTTTATACCTCTAGCACCTCCCTCAGTCCCTTCTACCTCGATCTCTTGCTACCCTCTATCCCTGCACTATCCACTGTCCTGCTACACTCCATGCCCTACTAATCATCCATCTCCCTCTTACAACCCATTCTCACTGCATCCTGCAATAACCTGCAGCGCTGTATGACCCTGTGGTTTAGCGCTTCTATTTGATTATAATAATAATAATAATCAACTGTAAAACACAGCCATGACTTCCTTCTACCTCCAACAAATATGAAGAAGTAATCAATCTATTGAGCAGTCCCTTAAAGAAGAAAGAAGTATTAATTAAATACAGTGGACCCTCGGTTTTCGTTCACCTCCAAACTCGAACAATTATGTAAGTGTATTTTCGTAAGTGGTTTTGTAAGTGTATTTTTTGGGGTCTGAAATGACTAATCTAATTTACATTTGTCCTTATGGGAACAAATTCGTTCCGTAATTACACTCAATCAGCATTCTGGAATGAATTTTCAACTAAAACCGAGGTCCACTGTATTTGATGCGTGAAGTAGAATGACCTCTGCTGGGCACATTATTGTATTCTTTATTGTCCTGATAAGTCTGTCTTCCTGGAGTCTACCTGGAGGGGACTGGGCCGCGGGGGTCAACGTCCCCGCGGCCCAGTAGTTGACCAGGTCTCCCGGAATTTAAAGACAATATGGATAGGACTTTACTCGACTTTAAATTCATAAGAAGTTGGTCTCAGCTCTGGAAGACCTCGACCAACTTTATTGATTTATATTCTTGAATTAACTTTCTTATTGGAACTTACCAGACTTAATCACATTTATTTCTCCCTAGTGAAAATCTCCTACCGCCTTCATCTAAGAATACTCCTTTTTCTAAGGATTACTGTGCTAGACGTGAGCACAGCATCGTTAGACGTAATGAAGTCTACGAATACTTGTGTTAGAGGTGTAAATGAAAAAAGTAAGATGCGAGGACAGATGCATTGCACTTCAGGATAGATATAATAGATGAGAGGATGGATACTTCAGACATGTGACTAAAAGAAAGAATAAATGTCACAATATTGTGGCTGGAACAATTTACAAATCACCGACACTTGGAAGAGAAACTTGAAGCAATGTATGCGACCATCCCAGACCATTATTATGCTTAGTTTTGTGTATCATTTCCGGTCGCTGCCCACGGTAACCGTCGTGGGAGGTGACTGGAAATGCGTTACGCGACGTCGGGATGTAGAACCGCGGGGTAGTGGTATGACGTATGTATAGTTGCGTTAAACGAGATAGTTGCGTTAAACGTTGTGATAGTTGAGTTTGACTAATTAAGGTGGGTTTGTTGGTAATGATTATATTAGAAAATAGAATAAATGTATTAGAAATGAGGATGGGTGTGTTAAACATTAGATCTGGTCGTGTTAGACGCTATGGTTATAGTGTTTGACTTAAGAGAACTGTGTTAGAAGTGAGAGTATTTGCGTTAGAAGCAAGAACGGATACCTGAGCCATGATTGTAGTTGGATGTCTCTGACTTGATAGTTGTGTTAGACGTTAGGTTAGTTGTGTTAGACGTAAGGATAGGTGTGTTAGACGTGTGGTTAGTTGTGTTAGACGTGAAGTTAGTTGTGTTGGACGTGAGGTTAGCTGCAAATTTCGAATGTTTTTCTTCCCCAGCAGTCCAACACCTTACTATTTTTTTTAGTGTCTCGTCACCAAGGATATTTCTTTTAGCGGATCTGCACACGTACGTGTTTATCACAGCCTAACTGATGTGGCACTTTTTGTCATGTCAGCATACATAGTGCATAATATTGTATAAATTTGCTCGGGTATTATGTCTGGAATGTTAGGGACCTGGAGAATGTCTGGAATGTTAGGAACCTGGAGAATGTCTGGAATGTTAGGGACCTGGAGAATGTCTGGAATGTTAGGGACCTGGAGAATGTCTGGAATGTTAGGGACCTGGAGAATGTCTGGAATGTTAGGAACCTGGAGAATGTCTGGAATGTTAGGGACCTGGAGAATGTCTGGAATGTTAGGGACCTGGAGAATGTCTGGAATGTTAGGAACCTGGAGAATGTCTGGAATGTTAGGGACCTGGAGAATGTCTGGAATGTTAGGGACCTGGAGAATGTCTGGAATGTTAGGGACCTGGAGAATGTCTGGAATGTTAGGAACCTGGAGAATGTCTGGAATGTTAGGGACCTGGAGAATGTCTGGAATGTTAGGGACCTGGAGAATGTCTGGAATGTTAGGAACCTGGAGAATGTCTGGAATGTTAGGGACCTGGAGAATGTCTGGAATGTTAGGGACCTGGAGAATGTCTGGAATGTTAGGAACCTGGAGAATGTCTGGAATGTTAGGGACCTGGAGAATGTCTGGAATGTTAGGGACCTGGAGAATGTCTGGAATGTTAGGAACCTGGAGAATGTCTGGAATGTTAGGGACCTGGAGAATGTCTGGAATGTTAGGGACCTGGAGAATGTCTGGAATGTTAGGAACCTGGAGAATGTCGTTGTATTATGGTACCAAGAAATATTTGCCATATCATACAGCTATAATAATGACAGGGATATTTTTCTTATCTTAATTTGCATTATCTGAATATGTTATTTGTAATAGATAATATGTAGGAATTTGTATTATTTGTTATGATATCTGTTACGAAAGTTTAAGTATGGCGGGGGACTGGCTGGCTACCACACCGACGCCTCTCAGGTCGGTGCTCTGCCACTACGAGTGATCAAGGTTGCCCTCCATCACACACAGATCACTGAATGCTTCCGTCACAACTCGTGCTGGGTAGCAGTCAGTCCCCACTACTACCCAGACTCTAGGGACTTGATCAGAGGCTGTCAACCAAGAAGGTGGTGTGAGCTATTGCTCTCAACACACGCACACACACACATACACACACACACAGTCCCGGAGCTAAGGGGTATGTCCTACGAGGAGAGGTTAAGGGAAATCGACCTGACGACACTGGAGGACAGGAGAGAAAGGAGGGACATGATAACGATATATAAAATACCGAGAGGAATTGACAAGGTGGACAGAGACAGAATGTTCCAGAGTTGGGACACAGTAACAAGGGGACACAGTTGGAAGTTGAAGACTCAGATGAATCACAGGGATGTTAGGAAGTATTTCTTCAGTCACAGAGAGATCAGGAAGTGGAATATTTTTGGAAGCGATGTTGTGGAGGCAGGATTCATTCATAGCTTTAATAAGAGGTATGATAAAGCTCATGGTGCAGTGACCCAGTAGAGGCCAGTGAAGAGGCGGGGCCAGGAGATGTGACTCGACCCCTGCAACCACAACTAGGTGAGTACAACTAGGTGAGTGCACACACACACACACATCTTCATCTACTGGAGTTCTATTACAGGGTGACAGCAGTAAGACAAGAGAGAGAGAGAAGGGGTGGGTAGACAGCTTTTTCTAGGCTTGTAAGAGGGTGTTTATCACAGTTCCACACAAGAGATTATTGCAAAAGGATCAGGCAGGGATAACAAGGAAGGCATAAACACATAAGCAGTATAATGTGATCCTTTATTGACAACGTTTCGCCCACGCAGTGGGCTTTATCGAGTCACAGACAGATCTACCTGGAAAATGAGCAACATAGAGATATATATAGGGTACAGTCAGGTGGAGAATGCTGGGTCAGGTGGAGAAAGCTGCATGTGAGTCTTAAAAGTAGTGTGAAAACATAGTGTGACTTAAAGGACCTGCAGTGTACCATTCTTGAGTTCTAGGTGGGATAGCGTTGAAGAAGTTTCTTGGCAATAGGTTCAGCTATGTTGTAGAAGCCGTTGTTCTGGTTGAAGTTGTTGGACATACAGATGAGTGATGATTCTAGGATTCTTCGGTATTGCGTGTTGTCTTTCTGGCGATGAGTCTTGCGTTTCTGTAGTTGATTAAATGGTTGTGTAAATTTCGGTGTTGAACACAGGCATTTCTTGAGTCGTCAGATCTGCCTGCGTACTGGTGTTCTGAAATGCGTGTTTGTAGGTCTCTGGATGTTTCGCCAACGTATAATTTTATACCATTTTATACCATTTATTTCCAACAAGGAAGGCACTGAAATGGATTAGGGAATACCTATCGGGAAGACAACAGCGAGTCATGGTACGTGACGAGGTGTCAGAGTGGGCGCCTGTGATGAGCTGTGTTCCACAAGGGTCAGTCTTAAGGCCGGTGCTGTTTCTGATATATGTGAACGACATGACGGAAGGAATATACTCAGGAGTGTGTCGGTTTGCAGATGATGGGAAGTTGATGAGAAGAATTCAGTCGGACAAGGAACAGGAAGAACTACAAAGGGATCTGGACAGGCTGCATGCCGGGTAAAGAAACTGGCTCCTAGAGTTCAACCCCACCAAGAGCAAAGTCATGAAGATTGGGGAAGGGCAAAGAAGACCGCAGACGGAGTACAGTCTAGGGGCCAGAGACTACAAATCTCACTCAATGAAAAGGGTCTTGGGGTGAGTATAACACCGGGCACATCTCCTGAGGCGCACATCAACCAAAAAACTGCTGCAGCTTACGAGCGCCTAGCAAACCTAAGAATAGCATTCCGATATCACAATAAGGAATCGTTCAAGACCCTGTTCACCGTGTACGTCAGGCCCATATTGAAGTATGCAGCACCAGTTTGGAACCCACACCTAGCCAAGCACGTAAGGAAATTAGAGAAAGTGCAAAGCTTTGCAACAGGACTAGTCCCGGAGCTAAGGGGTGTGTCCTACAAGCGGACGTTAAGGGAAATCGACATGACGACTCTGAAGGACAGGAGATATAAGGGGGATATGAAAACGATATATAAAATACTGAGAGGAATCGACAAGTTGGATAGAAACACGATGTTCCAGAGATGGGACACAGCAACAAGGGGACTCAGATGAACACAGGGATGTTAGGAAGTATTTCTTCAGTCATACAGTTGTCAAGAAGTTGAATAGTCTGGGAAGTGATGTAGTGGAGGCAGAATCCATACATAGCTTTAAGAAGAAGTATGATAAAGCTCATGGAGCTTTATTAGTAGAGCTCTGATGGTGGTGTGGACGCCTCTGAGCTAATTTCATTCTCCTCCCTGTTTGGTGTACTAGCCTCAACAATCAATATTTTATATTATTGTAACCACGAACGAGTGGTATTGATCAATAACAACACTGCGACTAGCCAAGGATTCGAACCCATGTTGTTTTGGCCAGCCTCATGGTGAGCGAAAACCACATGACGCTCTAACCATGAGGTGGGTCAAAACAACATGGGTTCGAATCCTTGGCAAGTCGCACTGTTGTTATTGATGAATACCACTCGTTCGTGGTTACAGTACTATTAAATACTGCTTGCTGAGGCTAGTACACCAAACGAGAGTAGAATGAAATTACCTCAGAGGCACCCACACCACCGTATGTCCTCGGTTCAAGGAAACACTCCTAGCTCTGCTGGAGTGGTCCTGTGGGTTAGAGCGTCATGTGGTTTTCACTCACCAAAAGGCGAGCCAAAACAACATGGGTTTGAATCTTTGGCTAGTCGCAGTGTCGGATGTAAAAAGTGCGTTATAATAAGTGTTTATGCACCTGGAGAAGAGAAAAGTGTAGAGGACAAACAGAGATTTTGGGAGATGTTAAGCGAGTGTTTAGGAACTTTTGAACCAAGTGAGAGAGTTATTGTGGTAGGGGACCTAAATGTTAAAGTGGGAGGAACGGTTATAGAGGGTGTGGTAGTTAAGTTTGGGTGCCAGTTGTAAAATGATAATTTGAGCCTTTGAACTTTGTATAGAATGAGGTCATACATATTTAAGATAAAAAAGGGTAAATAGGTATACAGAATATTATATAGAGCGTAATGACAGTAGTTTGTTGGACTATGTATTGGTAGATAAAAGACTGTTGGGTAGACTTCAGGATGTACATGTTTATAGAGGAGCCTCAAATATATTAGGTCACTTTTTAGTTGTAGCTACAGTGAGAGTAAAAGGTAGATGGGATACAAATAAAATGGAAGCAGCAAGTAAGAGAGAGGAGAATGCTTATAAACTAAAGGAGGAGACAGTTAGTGTAAGATGTAAACAACTATTGGAGGATAGATGGTCTAATGACAGTATAGGCAATCAGGTTGAAGAAGTATGGAGTAGGTTTAAGTATTGTCACAAAAGAAGTTTGTAGTTTCAGGAAAAAGGGTGCGGGAGGGAAGATGAGCTACTGGTGAAACGATGATGTAAAGAGAGTAGTAAGGGAAAAAAATAGCATATGAGAGGTTTTTACAAAGTAGAAGTGATGCAAGGAGGGAGGAGTATATATAGAGAAAAAGAGAGGTTAAGAGAGTGGTGAAGCAATGTAAAAAGAGAGCAAATGAGAAATGGGTGAGATATTATCAACAAATTTTGTTGAAAAAAAAGAAAAAGTTTTGGAGTGAGATTAATAAGTTGAAGAAGCCTTGGGAACGAATGGATTTGTACGTTAAAAATAGGAGAGGAGAGTTATTAAATGGAGAGTTAAAGGTATCGGGAAGATGGAGGGAATATTTTGAAGAATTGTTAAATGTTGATGAAAATATGGAAGCTCTGACTTCATGTATAGAACAAGGAGAAATAACATCTTCAAGGAGTGAGGAAGAGCCAGTCGTGAGTGTGGGAAATGTCGTGAGGCAGTGGGTAGAATGAAAGAAGGTAAAGCAGCTGGGATTCATGGGATAAAGATAGAAATGTTAAAAGCAGGTGGAGATATAGTTTTGGAATAGTTAGTACTTTTATTTGAAAAATGTATGGAATAGTGTAAGGTACCTAGGGATTGGCATAGAGCATGCATAGTTCCAATGTATAAAGGCAAAGGGGACAAAAGTGAACGTAAAAATTAGGGGAATAATTCTGTTGAATATACCTGGTAAAGTGTATCATGGAGTTATTATTGAAAGAATTAAGAGTACGACAGAGAGCAGGATAGCAGATGAACAAGGAGGCTTTAGGAAGGGTAGGGAAGGGGGGGGTGTAGACCAAGTGTTTATAGTAAAACATATAAGTGAACACTATTCAGATAAGGGTAAAGAAGTTTTTGAGGTATTTATGGATTTGGAAAAGGCGTATGATAGTGTGGATAATGGGGCAATGTGGCAGATGCCGCAAATCTATGGAATAGTTAGGTAGGTAGGTTACTGAAAGATGTGGTTACTGAAAGAGTTTTTATGAGGATGGTGAGGCTGAGGTTAGAGTATGTACGAGTGAGAGAGATTATTTCCCAGTAAAAGTAGGCCTTAGACAAGTATGTGTGATCTCACCATGGTTATTCAATATATTTATAGATGGGGTTGTAAAAGAAGTGAATGCTTGGGTGTTGGCAAGAGGTGTGGGGTTTAAGATAAAGAATCTAACACAAAGTGTGTGTTGTCACAGTTGCTCTTTGCTGATGACACTGTGCTTTTGGGAGATTCTGAAGAGAAGTTGTAGAGGTGGTGGATGAGTTTGGTAGAGTATGTAAAAGAAGGAAATTAAAAGTGAAAATAGGAAAGAGTAAGGGATGAGGATAAAAAATTTAGGTAACGAATGATTGGATATCAGATTGGAGGCAGAGAGTATGGAGGAGGTGAATGTATTCAGATAATTGGGAGTGGACATGTCAGCAGATGGGTCTATGAAAGATGAGGTGAATCATAGAATTGATGACGGGAAAAAGGCGAGTGGTGCACTGAGGAGTCTGTGGAGACAAAGAACATTATCCAAGGAAGCAAAAAACGAAAATGTATGAGAGTATAATTATACCAACACTCTTATATGGGTGTGAAGCATGGAATGTTGCAACAAGCATAAGGCTGGAGGCAGTGGAGATGTCATGTCTGAGGGTGATGTGTGGTGTGAATACAATGCAGAGAATCCGTAGTTTGGAAATTAGGTGTGGGATTACCAAAAGTATTATCCAGAGGGCTGAGGAGGTGTTGATGAGGTGGTTCAGACATTTAGAGAGCATGGAACGAAATAGATTACCTTTGAGAGCATTTAAATCTGTAGCGGAATGAAGGCGGGGTAGGGGTCGGCCTAAGAAAGGTTGGAGGCAGCGAATGGAGACAAATGTTTTTTAGGTCTTAACGTGCTGTTGGAGTGTGAGCAAGGTAACATTTATGACGGGATTCAGGGAAACGGGAGATGGGAAGAAGAGTGTCTGCACTCTAAAGGAGGGGTGTTAATGGTGCAATTTTATAACTGTAGTGTAAGCACGCCTCTGGCAAGACAGTGATGGAGTGAATGATAAAAGTTTTTTTTTTCGGGCCACCCTGCCTTGGTGGCCACCCTGCCTTGGTAGCCACCCTGCCTTGGTGGCCACCCTGCCTTGGTGGCCACCCTGCTTTGGTGGAAAACGGCCGATGTATTAATAATAAAAAAATATTTATGAGCAAAATTGTGTTATATTAATTAAGTAAAACAACAATACAAATGACGGTCTTTTAAGTTAATTCGTCAATAAATAATGTTTCAAGGCTTTGACAAGGGATCCTGAAACTTCATTACCGGGACCTAAAATATATTTAATTCTAAACTTGAAAGACAATAACCGAGAGTTTCTCAACATTAGTGTTAATAAGAGTAAGGAGAGTTGTGGTCACTGTAAATAGCGATGGGATGAAATGTCTTGCCCAGATAAACTTCAAAGTTCTCTGCCAACACCATAGAGCCTTTTTTTCTTTAGTGGAATACATTTTCAGATGTCATTTAATCTTTTAAGAAAAATAGCGTCTAGGATGGAGTGTCACTGGCGATGGACTTTTGGAGAAGTACAGCATAATCACTCGCATCTGTTTGAAGCATAAAGGGAAGATTAATGCCAAGGAAACTGAAGTTTAGTGGAAGTGAGCAAATGCTTCATCCGAGAGAATCATTTGTCACGAACAGAGTCCAGACAAATGAAAAGTCTTGCGAATCACGGATTGTTTCTCAATCTACGCAACATCTGTCTTTCCGGAGACCAATTAGCAAACTATGTCTTGACTAAGTCCTTCTGAGTTAATGCTTTAACACCTGTAGTTTCCTCATTAGGATCACACTGACATGGCACTTACTTTGACGAATTCGTAAAACATTGCTAAATATCGTATAGAATCCCTTTTCATTACTGCCAGCGGACATAGCTCTTGGTAAGGCATCACTCTGACAATTACGCTCAACAGGAACAATCCTGAGTTAGCTCTGTTTGACTTTAATACGTACATTTCAGTGCTGGAATTGTCAATCGTCAAGGGTTCTTTGCATATTCAAGGTATTCCTTAATTGTTGTTGGCAATGTGAAGTTCTGCACCTTTAACTGGAAATTCCTTTGCTATTCCAACAATAATGTAACCAGTGTACTAACTAGTTTTGCTGTAAATTCTGTGCAAAGGTTCTTTGACAAGTGCACCAATTTTTACCTCTAATAAGACATCAATCTTAATTCATGAAATTTCAGAGTCCGTCAAAACGTCCTTACTTAACAAGATTAGACACGTGCCAGCATCACAATACATCACCACACCATTTGAATCATTCTGATTCAGGCCACTTTATCTGTGGCATATAATGTTCTATAGCTGATTGAACTGCTTCCTTAGATAACTCTCCCTGGTCTAGTCATCTGAGATGACTCCATCTGTGGCTACGATGAACAGTCTTGCCGAGAAATAGTTCCCTTTGGAGTGTTACCAGTGTTTGATGGGTGCTCTTACACCTTGGAACGGCGCCAGACTTATGAGCCTTCTTTATACTTTTCACTAATGCAAAACAATTCTGTCTCACATGACCTCGTTTTCCTGCAATAAGAGCTTCTAAACCGCCTCATCCTCATCAGTCGGAAACCGGCCAGAATGAACAGACTTCCAGATACAAATACGCCAATTATTCCTTTATGGCCCATTGAATCCGGTGTCTCTTGGTAAGCATTTAAGCTGCATCAGTAAGTCTGTTTTAAAGAATAAGGCACATGTGCAAGACCTTGGTACCTTTATCGCACATCATCATGAGAAATAAGAATTTTACTATTTGATTCTCAGCGCACCGAGGTGCCACCGACCAGGCCATCGATGTCCTACGCCAGAGAATAATAAACAACTTCGAATTCTCTTCTACTTTTCATTGAATTAAAGAAATTGTATTAATTTTAATTGCTTTAAACAGTCCTTTAGCATGGCCATGATTCATAGTTAAACGCGGCACTTGCGAACGTCTGCAAGGAGTCCATGGAAACTGGTCGACTTGCCAACTTAATTAATTCCAAAGGAAATGTCTTTAGTGAGATATGTCGACAACATATTGCAAATGAACCCAACATAACTCGACCTTCACCAGCGCACAGCACATACTCTAGAGCTGAACCATCAACTCCAGAAACGTTGACTCCAGCTCATTTTAAGTATACCATAAATTTACTTATAAAACTGCCTCATCAGTGTTGGTCGTATCACAGCATCAAGACAATGAGAGGTATATTGACCAGGGTTTCCTACTTGCAAACAGAAGACAATAGCCCATGTTTCTTGAAGAAGAGTGCGAAATTATCTGAATTTTTTTAGACAATGCAATATTCAACATTTTTCATCTCTAAGTTTTAAAAAAAAGTGCTATAAAAATCTTGAAAATATTCAAACCTTGAAAAAAGGTAGACTGATACATAATTATATATGCATATGACATTGCATTTAACCTCACGAAGATTATGAAGGCGACCGACAACACAACTACGGTGCTCTTCACACCAACTCCAAGGCTGAGGGACTGATTACCTTATATTTTGTATATAGTTCTACTGTTTTGAAGTTATGTCCTACAATATGTATTGATAAAGCCACTGGAGGGCGAAACGTCTACAATAAAGATACCCAGATGTTGCACATGTGTCTTAACTTTCATCTTGTCGGTATGACCTATAACCTCACTAGACAGAAAACAATCCTTATCCTTGTAACAATGGTACATAATGTCGACAAACTGATGAATAAGACACATGAGACACTCAAAATACCATTAATGAGGTAAGCACCTGGGTAACTTTACAAACAGGTTAGACATATACTTGGCAGATGGATCTATAATTTCCTAACAAATAGAACACAAAGAATAGTAGTCAACAGAGTAAAGTCTGAGGCGGCTACGGTGAAAAGCTCTGTTCCACAAGGCACAGTACTCGCTCCCATCTTGTTCCTCATCCTCATATCGGACATAGACAGGAATATAAACCACATCACCGTGTCTTCCTTTGCAGATGACACCCGAATTTGCACTGACAGTGTCCACCATTGAAGACACTGCAAGACTTAAGCAGACATCAACCAAATCTTTAAGTGGACTGCAGAAAACAATATGAAGTTCATTGATGAGAAATTTCAATTACTCCGATATGGAAAACGTGAGGAAATTAAAATCTCATCGGAGTATAAAACAAATTCCATCCACACAATAGAGCGAAAAACTAATGTCAAAGACCTGGGAGTGATCATGCCAGAGGATCTCACCTTCAAGGACCATAACACTGTAGCAATCACATCTGCTAGAAAACTGACAGGATGGATAATGAGAACCTTCAAAACCAGGGATGCCAAGCCCATGATGACACTTTTCAGGTCGCTTGTTCTATCTAGGCTGGAATATTGCTGCACACTAACTGCACCTTTCAAGGCGGGTGAAATTGCTGAACTAGAAAATGTGCAGAGAACCTTCACTGCACGCATAACTGTGATAAACCACCTCAATTACTGGGAACGCTTGAAGTCCCTAAACCTGTACTCCCTAGAACGCAGGCGGGAGAGATACATTTTTATATACACTTGGAAAATCCTAGAGGGATTAGTACCAAATTGCACACGAGAGTAACTTCCTACGAAAGTAAAAGACTCGGCAGGCGATGTAACATCCCCCCTAATGAAAAACAGGGGTGCCACTAGCACGTTGAGAGACAACACAATAAGTGTCAGGGGCCCAAGACTGTTCAACTGCCTCCCAGCGTACATAAGGGGGATTACCAATAGACCCATGGCTGTCTTCAAGCAGGCACTGGACAAGCACCTAAAGTCGGTACCTGACCAGCCGGGCTGTGGTTCGTACGTCATAGTGCATCCGGCCAGCAGTAACAGCCTGGTAGATCAGGCTCTGATCCACCATGAGCCATGAGGCCTGGTCACAGACCGGGCCGCGGGGGCGTTGACCCCCGTAACTCTCTCCAGGTCCTGGTCTAGGAGTGGGCGTGGGTGGGTGAGGTAGGCCTGCCTAGTATAGGACAGTAGGCCTACTGTAGTGTTCCTCCTTTCTTACGTTCTTATATTTATTGCCGACCTTACGAATAAATCTACAGACAGAGAAAGGAGAGCGTAGGTAATTTTAAGGTATCGACGAAATTCCGATCAGCGGATTCGACTTAATTTAGAATTGTTACTGACTGCCACTGATAGTGATGGTCATCATCACTGATAGTGATGGTCATTATCACTGATAGTGATGGTCTTCATCACTGATAGTGATGGTCATCACTGATAGTGATGGTCATCACTGATAGTGATGGTCATCATCACTGATAGTGATGGTCATCATCACTGATAGTGATGGATCATCACTGATAGTGATGGTCATCATCACTGATAGTGATGGTCATCATCACTGATAGTGATGGTCACCATCACTGATAGTGATGGTCATCATCACTGATAGTGATGGTCATCATCACTGATAGTGATGGTCATCACTGATAGTGATGGTCATCATCACTGATAGTGATGGTCACCATCACTGATAGTGCTGGTCACCATCACTGATAGTGATGGTCATCACTGATAGTGATGGTCACCATCACTGATAGTGATGGTCATCATCACTGATAGTGATGGTCATCATCACTGATAGTGATGGTCATCATCACTGATAGTGATGGTCATCATCACTGATAGTGATGGTCACCATCACTGATAGTGATGGTCACCATCACTGATAGTGATGGTCATCATCACTGATAGTGTTGGTCACCATCACTGATAGTGATGGTCATCATCACTGATAGTGATGGTCACCATCACTGATAGTGATGATCATCACTGATAGTGATGGTCATCATCACTGATAAATATGGTCATCATCACTGATAGTGATGGTCATCATCACTGATAGTGATGGTCACCATCACTGATAGTGATGGTCACCATCACTGATAGTGATGGTCATCATCACTGATAGGGATGGTCACCATCACTGATAGTGATGGTCACTATCACTGATAGTGATGGTCGCCATCACTGATAGTGATGGTCGCCATCACTGATAGTGATGATCATCATCCCTGATAGTGCAGGTGACCCCTGACAGTGATGATCACCATCACTGTGATGGTCACCATCACTGTGTTAGGATTGGTTACAATGAGTGTTAATGCTAGTCACCATCATTGTTATGGTGGTCACCATCACTGTTATGGTGATGGTCACCATCAATGTTATGGTGATGGTCATTATCACTGCTATGGTGATGGTTACCTTCACTGATGGTGATGGTGTTAGACTCTGTCTTATTATTCCCCTTCTTTAACTCCTCCCTTGTATCCTCCGCTACCTCCTACCCATCACTATCCTCCGCTTTCTTGTACTTCTCTTCCTCTTCTTTCTCCTGCTCCTTTTCCTCCTCCTCTTCCTTCTCCTCCCCCTCCTCTTCCACCTCCTCCTCTCCTTCCTTCTCCTTCTCATCTTCTTGTAGCACCTATTATTTCCTCCTTCCGTCACCCTAGCAACGTCTCCCTGAAAGACTTCACCTCCCGGATGTTGTCACTTTCCTTTCCACTAAACTTGTTTCTTATGAGTTCCTCTAAAGGAAAATTTCTCGTAATACCATTACTAAAGTTAATACCTTTTGAAGGCAGTGGCGGCTAAGTACCATGGCTTCATGGCTCTCTTCATTCTGAAGATCGTAGTCATTATTGAGCACTCTGATGCTCATTTGTAATGTATCTTGTTATCTGTCAGAGTTTGTATTTGGTGATACTCTTTCAGTCACTCTTAGGTATGATGCCTAAATGTTAGTGTCCGTCATGGTTTATATTTACTCATACTATGGAACTCTCATGGCATGAGTGTAAGGCCTTTCGGCAGGAAACACTTGCTTTTTAGACTTAAATCGCCAGTTAGGCTAGTTCTGCGAGACAACTTCTGGTATACACAGATTTTTGAGCTAGAAAGTGTTAAGAGGGTGACACAGGCATACCTTCTCCCTATAGAAACTGTAGTCACTACTGACGTTACTCCTCGCACCCAGCACCTAGCTCTGTTGGGTGCGTGATTTTTGTAGGATTTGGTGGTCCTTTGGGTTAGAACGTCATGTGGTTTCCGCTCACCATGAGACGGGCCAAAACAACATGGGTTCGAATCCTTGGCTAGTCGCAGTATTATTGATCAGTACCATTCGTTCGTGGGTACAATAGTATAAAATACTGCTTGTTGAGGCTAGTACACCAAACGGGTGTACTAGCCAACGTATGTCCTCGGATCACAGTAAAACACCTAGCTCTGCTGGGTGCGTGATTTTTTGTAGGATTGGTGGTCCTGTGGGTTAGGGCATTGTGTTGTTATTGATCAGTACCATTCGTTCGTGGGTACAATAATATAAAATACTGTTTGTTGAGGCTAGTACACCAAACAAGTGTACTAACCACCGTATGTCCTCGGATCACGGTAAAACACCTAGCTCTGTTGGGTGCGTGTTTTTTTGTAGGATTGGTGGTCCTGTGGGTTAGAGCATCATGTGGTTTTCGCTCATCATGAGGCGGGCCAAAACAACATGGGTTCGACTCCTTGGCTAGTCGCGCATTAACTCATTAACATAAATACATTAACATAAATGAATAAAATGTATATCTGTAAATGTATAAGAGAAAATTTTTGAAAGGACAATTGACCAGATTTACCTATTCGGCACGACATATATATATATATATATATATATATATATATATATATATATATATATATATATATATATATATATATATATATATATATATATTATATATTTATATATATAGGATATATATATATACATATATATATATAGGAATTATATATATATATATATATATATATATATATATATATATATATATATATATATATATATTATATATATATATATATATATATGATATATATATATATATATATATGATATATATATATGATATATATATATATACATATATATATATATATGATATATATAATATATATATATATATATATATATATATATATATATATATATATATATATATATATATAGGATATATATATATATATAAATATATATGGATATATATATATATATATATATATATATATATATAATATATATATCATATATATATATATATATATATATATATATATATATATATATATATATATATATATATATATATATATATATATATAGGCAGTGACCCTTAAAAGAAAAAACACTCATCATCATTCACTCCATCACTGTCTTGCCAGAGGCATGCTCACATTACAGTTAAAAAACTGCAACGCCCTCCTTCAGAGCGCAGTCACTGTACTTCCCACCTCCAGGACTCAAGTACGGATTGTCGGTTTTCCTGAATCCCTTCATAAATATTACTTTGCTCCAACAGCACGTCAAATCATAAAAAAACATTTGTCTCCACTCGCTCCTATCTTAGACGCTCACGCATGATTGCTGGAAGCACCGACCTTCACCCTCTCTTACTTGCTGCTTCCATTTTCCTTGTATCCCATCTACCTTTTACTCTCACTTTAGATACAACTAAAAAGTGATATGATATACCTGTGGCCCCTCTAGAAACATGTACATCCTGAAGACTTCCCAACAGTCTATATCATATTTTGTATACTTATTTACCCTTTTTTTCCTTAAAATATGTATTACCGATAACCAAACCCATTTCTATACAAAGTTCAATCAAAGACCCCCTTTATAATTCTAACCTGACACCCCAAACTTACCTACCACACCCTCTCTAACCGTTTCTGCTACTTTAGCATTTAGGTCCCCTACCACAATTACTCTCTCACTTGGTTCAAAAGTTCCTACACACTCGCTTAACATCTCCCTAAATCTCCCTCTCTCTCTACACTCCTCTCTTCTCCAGGTGCATACACGCTTATTATGACCCACTTTTCGCATCTGATCCTTATTATAATCCACATAACCCTTGAATTTATACATTTATATTCCCTCTTCACCTTCCATAACTGATCCTTCAATATTATTGCTACCCCTTCCTTAGTTCTAACTCTCTGATACTCCCAACTTAATCCCATTTATTTCTCCCCACTGAAACTCTCTTACCCCCTCAGCTTTGTCTTGCTTAGAGCTAGGAAATCCAATTTCATTTCATTGATAACAGTAGCAATCATCTTTATCATCCGCACTACATCCACGCACATTCAAACATCCCAGTTTGATAAAGTTTTTCTTCTCTTTTTTAGAAGTTTATACAGGAGAAGGGGTTACTATCCCATTGCTCACGGCATTTAGTCCCCTCCTACGACACGCATGACTTACAGTGGAAAGATTCTGTTCCACTTCCCCATGAAGAATAGAGGAAATAAAGAAGAGCAAGAACTATTAAGAAAAAGAAGAAAAACCCACATGACTGTATGTATATATATATATATATATATATATATATATATATATATATATATATATATATAAATTTTTATATATATATATATATATATATGAGTGTGCATGCCTGTGTAGTGTGACCTAGTGTAAGTAGAAGTAGCAAGATAATCCTGTTATCCAGTATGTTTATGAGACAGAAAAGGACACCAACAATCCTACCATCATTTAAAAAGTTACAGGTTTCTTTTTCACACTCACTTGGCAGGACGGTAGTACCTTCCTGGGTGGTTGCTGTCTACCAACCAACTACCACAGGACGGTAGTACCTCCCTGGATAGTTGCTGTCTACTAACCTACTACCACAGGACGGTAGTACCTCCCTGGGTGGTTGCTGTCTACCAACCTACTACCACAGGACGGTAGTACCTACCTGGGTAGTTGCTGTCTATCAACCTACTACAACAGGACGGTAGTACCTCCCTGGGTGGTTTCTGTCTACCAACCAACTACCACAGGACGGTAGTACCTCCCTGGGTGGTTGCTGTCTACTAACCTACTACCACAGGACGGTAGTACCTCCCTGGGTGGTTGCTGTCTACCAACCTAGTACCACAGGACGGTATTACCTCCCTGGGTGGTTGCTGTCTACCAGCCTTCTACCACAGGACGGTAGTACCTCCCTGGGTGGTTGCTGGCTACCATCCTACTACCACAGGACGGTTGTACCTCCCTGGGTGGTTGCTGGCTACCATCCTACTACCACAGGACGGTAGTACCTCTCTGGGTGGTTGCTGTCTACCAACCTACTACCATACTTCTTAGTAGTGGTGCTGTGTCCTAATTACTTAGCACTTCAATAAATTCCCTTGGGTAATTACTATTTTCTTAATTCTCAGGCGAGCATAATGGACTGTATTTATTTCTCACAATCGATGCATATGACCAGATTTTGTGGACAATAAGCCACTCGTTTAATGAGACTGGTCTAGTGAGACTGGTTTAGTGACTTGGTCTAGTGAGACTGGTTTAGTGACTTGGTCTAGTGAGACTGGTTTAGTGACTTTGTCTAGTGAGACTGGTTTAGTGACTTGGTCTAGTGAGACTGGTTTAGTGACTTGGTCTAGTGAGACTGGTTTAGTGACTTTGTGTAGTGAGACTGGTTTAGTGACTTGGTCAAGTGAGACTGGTTTAGTGAAACTGGTTCATTGCAGATTTAGAAAAAAACTTACCGTAGTAGTGAATAGTTATTATTTCTGTTCAGATGTTTTGTATCAGTGTGTGATCAACCTCCTATTTTACATGCTTGTCTGGTCACACTTAGCAACAAGTATTCCTTATAGACTGCGGTCGAGCCTCTTGATGGCCAATAGTCTTCAAGCCGGCAAGTGGCTCTTGATCCAAGTAATTGGACCTATTCTCCCTTCCTTACAGCTAGTCTGAATGCCTCCCATTCATTTAGGCGTTATGTTATTCCTACGGCTTTAGCGCTCCCCAATGGATATTATATTTATTACCAATAATGGAGGACGTACTAACCAGTGTAGGTTAATTCCTCTATAATAACGCAGATTTTCCTCCAAATGTCTGAAACACTGCTACGCCCTCCTGCTCACCTTGTCCGCCTCTCTTGATTGCTACTTGTTCTATGTTGGACTATACTTGACTATACTTGACTATACTTGACTATACTTGACCGATGTTGTCCGCACATACCCGACACTTCAACATTTGTTCCCAATAAAAGTGTTCCATTACGCATTTTAATTTATTATATAATTATCAAACTAATTACTAGAAATGAAACTATGTAGCATTTATTGAGCAGCTTCAATGCATCAGTACTCCAGAATTCATGTATAAACCTAAATTTTTAAAAGTTATTTTCAGCAGTATTACTAAGATATAGTGACACGGTTGCAAGAAATCAGGGAATGGGTGGAGCTCGAACCCATGGCCATGGGTTCAAATCCATGGCCATGGATTCAAGCTCCACCCATTTCCTGGCTCACGCTTGACCGCCAATATGGCGGACGCTAACCCAGTGACGTCACGTGCACACTTTCTGTAGAGGTCCTGGGTCAGGTGGAATTGCATTTCGCTGTTGAGAGACGAGAGGAAGAAAAACATTCCATGTCCCTTAGCCTCAGGGTTAACCACCCCCTCCCCTGTCTCCTGTTTCCTCACTTCCTTTTTCCATTCTCTCTCTTCTTTTGCCTCCCCTTCCCCCTTATCCCTTTCCCCTCTTCTCTATTCATTCTCTCTTGTAATAATTTTTTTTTAGATATGTAAAATAAAAATAATTTTATTTTACGTAAATTTCACGAACGTAATTTGACTCCCACTAATTTGACTCCCACTAATTTGACTCCCACTAATTTGACACCCAGTAATAATTTGACTCCCGGTGATTTGACTCGAAGTTATTTTCCCTCTCGGACTTTCTCTCCTATATTAAAAAAATATTTACAATATATGTAACAATATTATAATTTGATTATTTAGAACATTTGTTTAAAATATTGATTAAAACACACACACACACACACACACACACACACACGCCCCGATGGCATGGACACGCCCCGATGGCCTGGTGGCTAAAGCTCTCCCTTCACGCACGGAGGGCCCGGGTTCAATTCCCGGCGGGGCAGAAACATTTCAAAGTGTTCCCTTACACACACACACACACACACACACACACACACACACACACACACACACACACACACCACAGGATGTTCCAGAGAGGGAATACAGAAACAAGGGGACACAACTGGAAGCTGAAGACACAGATGAGTCAAAGGGATGTTAGGAAGCACTTCTTCAGCCATAGAGTAGTTAGGAAGTGGAATAGTCTAGCGAACGATACAGTGGAGGCGGGAACCATACATAGTTTTAAGACAAGGTATGATAAAGCTCATGGAGCAGGGAGAGCAGAGACCCAGTAGCGGACAGCGAAGAGGCGGGGCCAGGAGCTGAGTCTCGACCCCTGCAACCACAATTAGGTGAGTACAATTAGGTGAGTACACATATATATACAACAGGCCTAGTATCTAATCGACATGTGCCTAGGACAAAATGATAACTAACACACACAAGAGTGGTGGAACACCTAGAAAGGAATGAGTTTATCAACGACGGCAAGCACGGTTTCAGGGACGGGAAATTCTGTGTCACAAACCTACTGGAGTTCTATGACAGGGTGACAGCAGTAAGACAAGAGAGAGAAGGGTGGGTAGATTGCATTTTCTTTGACTATAAGAAGGCATTTGACACAGTTCCACACAAGAGATTAGTGCAAAAGCTGGAGCACCATGCAGGGATAACAGGGAAGGCACTCCAATGGAATAGGGAATACCTGTCAGGAAGACAGCAGCGAGTCATGGTACGTGGTGAGGTATCAGAGTGGGCGCCTGTGACGAGTGGGGTTCCACAGGGTCAGTCCTAGGACCGTTGCTGTTTCTGGTATTTATGAACGACATGACGGAAGGAATAGACTCCGAAGTGTCCCTATTTGCAGATGATGTGAAGTTGATGAAAATTCAATCGGACGAGGACCAGGCAGAACTACAAAGGGACCTGGTCAGGTTGCAAGCCTAGTCCAGCAATTGGCTCCTGGAGTTCAACCCCACCAAGTGCAAAAGTCATGAAGATTGGGGAAGGGCAAAGAAAACCACAGACGGAGTATAGTCTAGGGGGCCAGAGACTACAAACCTCACTCAAGGAAAAAGATCTGAGGGTGAGTATAACACCAGGCACATCTCCTGAGGAGCACATCAACCAAATAACTGTTGCAGCATACGGGCGCCTAGCAAACCTACGAACAGCATTCTGACATCTTAATAAGAATCGTTCAGGACCCAGTACACTGTGTACGTTAGGCCCATATTGGAGTATGCATCACCAGTTTGGAACCCACACCTAGCCAAGCAAGTAAAGAAACTAGAGAAAGTACAAATGTTTGCAACAAGACTAGTCCCAGAGCTAAGGGGTATGTCCTATGAGGAGAGGTTAAGGGAAATCGACATGACGACACTGGAGGACAGGAGAGATAGGGAGGACATGATAACGACATATAAAATACTGAGAGGAATTGACAAGGTGGACAAGGTGACAAGGGCAACAGAAATAATGGGAAGACCAGAACTAGCCCTTGGTTTACCCGAAGGTGTAGGGAGGTAAAGACTAAGTGCACTAGAGAATGGAAAAAGAACAGAAGGCAAAGGACTTAGGAAAATAAGGTGATTAGTCGAAGAGCCAGAAACAAGTATGCACAGATAAGGAGGGAGGCCCAGCGACAGTGCGAAAACGACATAGCATCGAAAGTCAAGTCTGACCCGAAACTGCTGTATAGTCACATTAGGAGGAAGACAACAGTCAAAGATCAGGTGATCAGGCTGAGGAAAGAAGGTGGGGAGTTAACAAGAAACGATCAACAGGTATGTGAGGAGCTCAACACGAGATTTAAGGAAGTAATTACAGTGGAGACAGGAAGGACTCTGGGAAGATAGAACAGAGGGGGACATCAACAAGGAATATACCGACAAGTGTTGGATGACACACACAACTGAGGAGGAAGTGAAGAAGCTGCTCAGTGACCTTGATACCTCAAAGGCGATGGGACCGAACATCTCCCCGTGGGTCCTTAGAGAGGGAGCAGAGACGCTGTGTGTGCCACTAACCACAATCTTCAACACAACCCTTGTAACTGGGATACTACCTGAGGAATGGAAGACTGCAAATTTAGTTCCCATTTTTAAGAAAGCAGACAGAAACGAGGCACTAATCTATAGACCAGTGTCACTGACGTGTATAGTGTGCAAAGTCATGGAGAAGATTATCAGAAGGAGAATGGTGAAGCACCTGGAACGGCACAATATTATAGACGATAACCAGCACGGATTCAGGGAAGGCAAATCCTGTGTCACAAACCTTCTGGAGTTTTACGACAAGGTAACAGAAGTAAGACACGAAAGAGAGGGGTGGGTTGACTGCATTTTCTTGGACTACAACAAGGCCTTCGACACAGTTTTCCACATGAGATTAATGCAGAAGCTAGAGGATCAGGCACGTATAACAGGAAGGGTACTGCAATGCATCAGAGAATACCTGACAGGGAGGCAACAACGAGTCATGGTACGAGATGAGGTATCACTATGGGCGCTTGTAACGAGCGGGGTTCCACAGGGGTCAGTCCTAGGACCAGTGCTGTTCTTGGTATTTGTGAATGACCTGACGATGTTTGCAGACGATGTGAAGTTAATGAGCAGAATCAAATCAGATGAGGATCAGGCAGGGCTACAAAGCGACCTGGAAAGGCTGGACACGTGGTCCAGCAACTGGCTACTCGAATTTAACCCCGCCAAATGCAAAGTCATGAAGATCGGGGAAGGGCAAAGAAGACCGCAGAATGAGTATAGGCTAGGTGGCCAAAGACTGCAAACCTCGCTCAAGGAGAAAGATCTTGGGGTGAGTATAACACCAAGCACGTCTCCGGAAGCACACATCAACCAGATGACTGCTGCAGCATACGGACGACTGGCAAACCTGAGAATAGCATTCCGATACCTCAGTAAGGAATCGTTCGAGACACTGTACACCGCGTACGTCAGGCCCATACTGGAGTATGCAGCACCAATTTGGAACCCACACCTGGTCAAGCACGTCAAGAAATTAGAGAAAGTGCAAAGGTTTGCAACAAGGCTAGTTCCAGAGCTAAGGGAAATGTCCTACGAAGAAAGGTTAAGGGAAATCGGCCTGACGACACTGGAGGACAAGAGGGTTAGGGGAGACATGATAACGACATACAAAATACTGCGAGGAATACGTAAGGTGGACAGAGACATGATGTTCCAGAGAGGGACACAGGCACAAGGGGTCACAATTGGAAGTTGAAGACTAAGATGAGTCAAAGGGATGTTAGGAAGTATTTCTTCAGTCACAGAGTTGTCAGGAATTGGAATAGTCTGGCAAGTGAGGTAGTGAAGGCAGGAACCATGCATAGCTTTAAGACGAGGTATGATAAAACTCACTTAGCAGTGAGAGAGAGGACCTAGGAGCGATCACTGAAGAGGCGGGGCCAGGAGCTGAGTCTCGACCCCTGCAACCTCAAATAGGTGAGTAAACACACACATGGTCGGCCGTCTCCCACCGAGGCAGGGTGACCGAAAAAGAAAGAAAATCCCCAAAAAGAATATACTTTCATCATCATTCAACAATTTCACCACACTCATACATAATCACTGTCTTTGCAGAGGTGCTCAGATACGACAGTTAAGAAGTCCCTCCAAACTGTCAATATCCCAAACCCCTCCTTTAGAATGCAGTCATTGTACTTCCCATTTCCAGGACTCAAGTCCGGGTAACCGGTTTCCCTGAATCCCTTCACAAAATATTACCCTGCTCTAGGGATGTATCGGCTATCCGCATCCGCATCTGCGGAACATCCGCACAATTTCTTACATCTGCATCCGCATCCACATCCGTATTTTACTGTAAACAGATAACCGCATATGCATCCGCATCCGAAATCCGTGGAACATCCGCACAATTTCTTACATCCGCATCAACATCCGCGGAACATCTGCACAATTTCTTACATCCGCATCCGCAAAATAAGTAAGACATCCGTATACACATTCGATACATCCTTACCCTGCTCACACTCCAACAGCTCGTCAGGTCCCAAAAACCATTCGTCTCCTTTCACTCTAATCTAACACGCTCACACATGCTTGCTGCAAGTCCAAACCCCTCGCCAACAAAACCTCCTTTACCCCCTCATTCCAACCTTTTCGAGGACGACCCCTACCTCCACCTTCCTTTCCCTACAGATTTATACGATCTACAAGTCATTCTACTTTGATCCATTCTTTCTAAATGACGAAACCACCTCAACAACCCCTCTTCAGCCCTCTGACAAATACTTTTAGTAACTCCACACCTCCTCCTAATTTCCACACTCCGAATTTTCTGCATAATATTTACACCACACATTGCCCTTAGACAGGACATCTCCACTGCCTCCAGCCGCTTTCTCGCTGCAGCATTTGCAACCCATGCTTCACACCCATATAAGAGTGTTGGTACCACTATACTTTCGTGCATTCCCTTCTTTGCCTCCATGGATAACGTTTTTTGTCTCCACAGATACCTCAACGCACCACTCACCTTTTTTCCTTCATCAATTCTATGGTTAACCTAATCCTTCATAAACCCATCTGCTGACACGTCAACTCCCAAATATCTGAAAACATTTACTTCTTCCATAATCCCTCTCTCCAATGTGATACCCAATTTTTCTTTATCTAAATCGTTTGATACCCTCATCACCTTACTCTTATCTATGTTCACTTTCAACTTTCTACCTTTACACACCCTCCCAAACTCGTCCACTAACCTTTGCCACTTTTCTTTAGAATCTCCCATAAGCACAGTATCATCAGTAAAAATTGTGTCAACTCCCACTTTGTATTTGATTCCCCATAATTTAATCCTACCCCTCTCCCCAACACCCTAGCATTTACTTCTTTTACAACCCCATCTATAAATATATTAAAGAACCATGGTAACATTACACATCCTTGTCTAAGACCTACTTTTACCGGGGAAATAATTTTCCCCTCTCCCCACACACCCCCCCCCTGAGCCTCCCCCTATTCTCTAAAAACTCTTTACAGCCTTCAGTAAATTACTACTTATTCCATACACTTGCAACATCTGCCCATTGTTTCCCCATCCACTCTATCATATGCCTTTTCAAAACCATTAATGCAATGAAAATTTCCCCTACCTTTTAAATCTGTTCACATATTTCTTCAATGTAAACACTTGATTCTACGCATCCCCTACCCCCTAAAACCCCCTTTCTCATCTGCAATCCTACTCTCTGTCTTACCTCTAATTCTTTCAATAATAACCCTACCGTACATTTGGGGATATAGTAAACTTATTCCCCATAATTTTTTCAATCTTCTGCCAACCCCTAGGTACCTTTCCCCCTTTCATACATTTATTAAACAAAAATACCAACCACTCCAGCAATTATATCCCCCCCGCTTTTTAAATTTTGGCCCGTCCCGTCAGTTTCCCGCGTAATGCCTCATTCTACGTAATGCCTCACGCACCACCCCTACACTCACATCCCGCTTTACCCCCTAAAAAATGTTGTACCTCCCCGGCCAGTGCATGAAATTACCGCCTCCCCTTTTTGCATCGACATTTAAAAAATTCCCCCAAAATATTCCCGCTATCTACCCAATACCTCCAGCTCCCCATCAACCTTAATCCCCCTACTCTGTTTTTAACTGACAAATCCATTCGTTCCCTAGACTTTTTTAACTTGTTTTTTCTCCAAAAAAAACTTATTTTCAGTGCCTCTCCCACTTTTATCATCCGCTCTTCTTTTTTCACTCTCGCACCACTCTCTTTTACCTTCCTTTTACTTCCCTATACTCTGCTCTTCTATTAACACTTCTGTTTTGTAAAAAACCCCTCATAAGCAACCTTTTTTTTTTATCACACCCTTTCCATCATGATACCCCGTCACTCCTATTTCCTCCTGCCCCACCCCCCTGTAACTACAAACTTCTGTCCCACATTTTAATACTGTATTTTTAAAAAAATCCCAACCTTCCCCCCCTTTA
>WNWK01002673.1:0-50000 GCA_009830355.1 Cherax destructor
CGTTCCGTTACCTTAACAAGGAATCGTTCAAGACACTGTATACCGTGTACGTCAGGCCCATACTAGAATATGCAGCACCAGTCTGGAACCCACACCTGGTCAAGCACGTAAGGAAACCTAGAGAAAGTGCAAAGGTTTGCGACAAGGTTAGTTCCACAACTCAGGGTCTGTCTTATGAAGAAAGGTTGAGGGAAATAGGACTAACAACACTGGAGGAAAGAAGGGTCAGAGGAGACATGATAACGACATACAAAATACTGCGGGAATTGACAAGGTAGATAGTGACAGGTTGTTTCAGAGAGGGAACACAGAAACAAGGGGACACAACTGGAAGCTGAAGACTCAGATGAGTCAAAGGGATGTCAGGAAACATTTCTTCAGCCACAGAGTAGTCAGGAAGTGGAATGGACTAGAGAAAGATATAGTGGAGGCAGGAACCATACATAGTTTTAAGACAAGGTATGATAAAGCTCATGGAGCAGGGAGAGCAGAGACCCAGTAGCAGACAGCGAAGAGGCGGGGCCAGGAGCTGAGTCTCGACCCCTGCAACCACAATTAGGTGAGTACACACACACACACACACACACATACATACAAACACACACACACACACACACACACACACACACACACACACATACAAACACACACACACACACACACACACACACAAACAGGGAGAGTGACCCAGTAGCGGCCAGTGAAGAGGCGGGGCCGGGAGCTATGAATCGACCCCTGCAACCACAACTAGGTGAGTACACACGTACGATCATGCACGGACAGGCACACATAAGAACAGTGTTCCACTTCGCAAACTAAGGTTATAAAAAGAAAAAACGATCACTGTGGGTGAAGTACCAGCTTGAGGGGGAGCCCAGCTCCTCCACCCGAGGCTGAGCCCAGCTCCTCCTCCACCCGAGGCTGAGCCCAGCTCCTCCTCCACCCGAGGCTGAGCCCAGCTCCTCCTCCACCCGAGGCTGAGCCCAGCTCCTCCTCCACCCGAGGATGAGCCCAGCTCCTCCTCCACCCGAGGCTGAGCCCAGCTCCTCCTCCACCCGAGGCTGAGCTTAACACGCTGACACCTTCCCCATTACCCCCCCCCGTCCCCACCCCTCGGGTCTCGCTCTGGTAATCACAAATGGTGGTTGAAGATGGTCACCAGGCGTGTCTCCTGACTACCCGCAACTACCGTCCAGGGACAGTGTGATGATGGGTGGTGTACCAGGAACTACTTGTCCAGGGACAGTGTGATGACTGGTGGTGTACCAGGAACTACTTGTCCAGGGACAGTGTGATGACTGGTGGTGTACCAGGAACTACTTGTCCAGGGACAGTGTGATGACTGGTGGTGTACCAGGAACTACTTGTCCAGGGACAGTGTGATGACTGGTGGTGTACCAGGAACTACTTGTCCTAGTGTAATAACCAGAGTGTTCACCCACAGAGTGATAACCACAGTGGTAACAACCAGTGTTCACCCACAGTGGTAACAACCAGTGTTCACCCACAGTGGTAACAACCAGTGTTCACCCACAGTGGTAACAACCAGTGTTCACCCACAGAGTGATAATCACAGTGGTAACAACCAGTGTTCACCCACAGTGGTAACAACCAGTGTTCACCCACAGAGTGATAACCACAGTGGTAACAACCAGTGTTCACCCACAGTGGTAACAACCAGTGTTCACCCACAGTGGTAACAACCAGTGTTCACCCACAGAGTGATAACCACAGTGGTAACAACCAGTGTTCACCCACAGAGTGATAACCACAGTGGTAACAACCAGTGTTCACCCACAGAGTGATAACCACAGTGGTAACAACCAGTGTTCACCCACAGTGGTAACAACCAGTGTTCACCCACAGAGTGATAACCACAGTGGTAACAACCAGTGTTCACCCACAGTGGTAACAACCAGTGTTCACCCACAGTGGTAACAACCAGTGTTCACCCACAGTGGTAACAACCAGTGTTCACCCACGGGTTGACGTACCATCAACCATCAACCTCGCTTTTGCCTTCCTGAGAATCTTTCCATTTCTTCTGAACAATAAAGTCGCACATTTCTGTTTTTACCGTTATATTGCAGTACTCGTAATAATGTCCGAGTGTTATTACTTTCTTGCTGTGTCCTCGAGGGCGGCTCTTAGCCGAGCATTGTCCCCATCCACATATACTGCTGAATATTTGCCAGTACATGCACTGTTGAGCATATATACAGCTGAATTTTGGGTTTCATAAGGCTTTTACCGCGTCTAGTTTATGATTTGGGAGTACATACACTGCTGAGTACATACACTGCTGAGTACATACACTGCTGAATTTTGAGGCCCATTTATCGCCTCATAATTTGAGAGTAACTCACTGGTATTATGACCCGGATGTTGTGGTCAGCTTGAAGGATGTTCATACATATATGGAATGCATTTCGTGGAGACCAGACGGTATTTACACGCATACTGGAGCAAGAAAATCGTAAGTTGTTTACAGGAAAAGTTCGTATACTGTATATTCACGTAAATGTGGGGAGAGTGAATGGAAGCAAGTGGTTTTGACGACTTGAGGTGCTGTTGGAGTGTCAGCAAGGTAATATATATTTATAATGGACTTTAACTCCGCTTAGCCGGAGGTTAGCCTGGAGGTGGGAAACACAGTGCCTGTACTGTGAAGGATGGGTGAGGATGTTAGTCCTGGAGGTGGGAAGTACAGTGCCTGTACTGTGAAGGATGGGTGAGGATGTTACAGTCCTGGAGGTGGGAAACACAGTGCCTGTACTGTGAAGGATAGGTGAGGATGTTACAGTCCTGGAGGTGGGAAGTACAGTGCCTGTACTGTGAAGGATAGGTGAGGATGTTACAGACCTGGAGGTGGGAAGTACAGTGCCTGTACTGTGAAGGATGGGTGAGGATGTTACAGACCTGGAGGTGGGAAGTACAGTGCCTGTACTGTGAAGGATGGGTGAGGATGTTACAGTCCTGGAGGTGGGAAGTACAGTGCCTGTACTCTGAAGGATGGGTGAGGATGTTACAGTCCTGGAGGTGGGAAGTATAGTGCCTGTACACAGAAGGAAAGGAATGGATTACCATGAAGTGTAATGTCCGGACACTTCTGGCAAGGCAGCCACGGCATGAATGATGGTGACTGGGTTTTCTCTTACCTGGAGTCACTACCTCAATTTGAGACGCCCGGTGTGTAAAAAAAAAAAGAATAATAAAAAGAAAAATACACATTGTGTAACAATTTTTGGGCCTAGTTCCTAGGCCTTGTGTATCCATATCCTCTGCACTACCCTCCACAGGATGGATATGGGGTGCACAATAAACTATGCACTTCAGTGGCAAAAATCTATTAATCTGAGACAATAGTTGAGCGAAAGGGGCAAGACGTCGAGTTGATTGGACAGAACGAAGAGGTACGATCCAACGCAGCTCGCCAAGTGCCCAAGACTGTTCCACAGCCACGACGAACGTGAACCAAATGGACACAGGGAACTCCAGTAAATAACACCATGTAATAGGAGAAGAGATTGTGAAGGCACAGGAGGTTGTCCTGTTACACGGGAGGGAGGGAGGGATTTAGGGAGGTCACACGTGCAACCTCTAGGATGACCTCACGCCTGCTGAACACCTTCCGGGGTGTTCCTCTCAGTGGTAACCCTCGCAGTGTTCTCTTGACAGTAATGCAAGCAATTATTATTATTATTATTATTATTATTATTATTATTATTATTATTATTATTGTGGTATTAGTAGTAGTAATGTGTGTATGTATCATATACCATCAGGGAGTGAGATAGGGAGTCAGGGAGTCAGGGAGTGAGATAGGGAGTCAGGGAGTCAGGGAGTCAGGGAGTGAGATGGGGAGTCAGGGAGTGAGATGGGGAGTCAGGGAGTGAGATGGGGAGTCAGAGAGTGAGCTAGGTAGTCAGAGAGTGAGCTAGGTAGTCAGAGAGTGAGCTAGGTAGTCGGTAAATTAGACACATATGCAACACTTGGGTATCTTTATTGAGGAAACGTTTCGCCACACAGTGGCTTCATCAGTCCATACAAAGGAGAATCGTGAAGAACAGGAGGAGTGTGAGGTTGTCAGAGGTTGACGATGTTGTCAGTCCATCAATCTTGAATAGAATAACAGCATATGAGCAGAGGAAGCTTATATACTGTAGACAGGAGAGGTGCAGCAGTTGTAGGAGGTGTCACATTTGTTCAATGTGGAAGTAGGTCGTGCCCAAGGAATAGGCAAGCGAAGAAATCCCTGTATTAAGATACCAAGATGTTGCAGTGTCAGACAGGATGTGAATGAATGGTTCAGAGAACCGACGAGTTGGTAAATTAGACACATATGCAACACTTGGGTATCTTTATTGAGGAAACGTTTCGCCACACAGTGGCTTCATCGTCAACCTCTGACAACCTCACACTCCTCCTGTTCTTCACGATTCTCCTTTGTATGGACTGATGAAGTCACTGTGTGGCGAAACGTTTCCTCAATAAAGATACCCAAGTGTTGCATATGTGTCTAATTTACCAACTCGTCGGTTCTCTGAACCATTCATTCACAGCTAGGTAGTCAGAGAGTGAGGTAGGTAGTCAGAGAGTGAGGTAGGTAGTCAGAGAGTGAGCTAGGGAGTCAGAGAGTGAGCTAGGGAGTCAGAGAGTGAGCTAGGTAGTCAGAGAGTGAGCTAGGGAGTCAGAGAGTGAGCTAGGGAGTCAGAGAGTGAGCTAGGGAGTCAGAGAGTGAGCTAGGGAGTCAGAGAGTGAGCTAGGTAGTCAGAGAGTGAGCTAGGGAGTCAGAGAGTGAGCTAGGGAGTCAGAGAGTGAGCTAGGGAGTCAGAGAGTGAGCTAGGGAGTAAGAGAGTGAGCTAGGGAGTCAGAGAGTGAGCTAGGGAGTCAGAGAGTGAGCTAGGTAGTCAGAGAGTGAGCTAGGGAGTCAGAGAGTGAGCTAGGGAGTCAGAGAGTGAGCTAGGGAGTCAGAGAGTGAGCTAGGGAGTAAGAGAGTGAGCTAGGGAGTCAGAGAGTGAGCTAGGGAGTCAGAGAGTGAGCTAGGGAGTCAGAGAGTGAGCTAGGGAGTCAGAGGGGTAGCTAGGGAGTCAGAGAGTGAGCTATGGAAGGCCAGAGAGGAAGTAAGGAAGAAAGAAGAGGAAGAAGAGTGTCTAGAATAGATAATAATAATGAGAAAAACCTTTTAGATTGTCCAAAAAAAAACAATAACACAGAGAGAAATCTTTCTACAAGAAGAGGAGGATGATGCTCTGGCGTCTAGCTAGTAACGAGTAACAGGCGGGTGATTTCTAGAGTTACTTGACAGGTCGGAGGACGCTCCATCAGAACTCGTCACCGTCTGGTACTTCTGATGATCACATGATGGGCTAACTACCTCAGCAGCTCGGTACCTGAGACAAACATCCGGTATTGTTCTGGAAATCGTAGCTAACTGTGTATGAGTTAAGCTGATCATCTCGTCACCGTAGTGACGAATTTCTACCGAGCTTTCTCAGTATAATAATAATAATAATAATAATAATAATAATAATAATATCTTTATTTCTAAGTACGTGTACAAGGTATACAGACCATAGCTGACATCAGTGACATACTACTATATAGAAAGCCGCTTGTTATGCAGAGCATTTCCAGCAAATTAGGTCAGTTTTGTCCCAGGATGCGACCCACACCAGTCGACTAACACCCAGGTACCTATTTTATACTGATGGGTGAACATGGACAGCAGGTGTCTTATGGAAACACGTCCCTAATGTTATCCAGCCGTACCTGAGGAGATTCGAACCCCGGACCTCAGTGTGTGAGGTGAGTGCGCTAGCGAACGAGCTACGGGTCATCCCAGGCCAAGCTATACCATTTCGTCATCCTGATCGTTACAGAAAAAAAATTCTATTTTGCTAAGTGCGGAAAAATTCTCTATTTTGCTAACTATATATATTTGGCGTGTCACGCGCGATGACTTGCTTCTTGAGTGTGGTATGCTCTGAGGGTAACACGTGGGTGCTCTGGGCAGGTGTTACGGGGGTCGTTCTGTGTTCGGTGCTCCCTGTGCACGACCACCATCCTTCGTGTCATCTTAGCCAGCTTGAAATACGGTTATTTAAGGCTAGGACGAATAGACCATCCTAGAATGGGTTGGCTAGGTGCTGCGGCTTCCTTTTAAGAGGGAGGGTTGGTGGCGTGGGAAACATTACGTCACTACAAGGAATAACTCAAGACCCTCTCGTGCCTCTGGCTGGCACACGCTCGGATTGATCTCACCGTGTAGGTGTGCTATCACTGTTGTAACCGAGTGTGCTTATCCTCACTCTCTCAAAACTTTATTCACTATAAGGTTTAACTTTTCCCCTGAACTCTGTACACAGTGTAAGAAAAATGTGTATACCTTTTGATGGTGGGAATATATATTAACCAGAACTCTTCCACTGGATATGCTTCACTCCTTATTTATATTGCTCTTTGACTGTGGTAAAGTTGATTCACAACACGGCCAGTTACTGCGAAAAATACTTAAGTTCATGACGCTGACTTAATGTGTACTACTGTGATCTTTTGACTACCACCCACAGGATGGGCATTGGGTGCTTACTAAAGCTATGAAATTAAAAAATAAATACTTTTTTATTTCGCTAAATGACATGAATTTCCGGTATTGCTAAAAAAAATCCATGTTTCCTTACTGGCTTCTTCGCGACATTTTTGGACGGTCATTCTCACAGGTGGGCGGTACTACAGTGTTGTCGTCCTGGAAGGTGATAGGGGGCGGTACTACAGTGTTGTCGTCCTGGAAGGTGATAGGGGGCGGTACTACAGTGTTGTCGTCCTGGAAGGTGATAGGGGGCGGTACTACAGTGTTGTCGTCCTGGAAGGTGATAGGGGGCGGTACTACAGTGTTGTCGTCCTGGAAGGTGATAGGGGGCGGTACTACAGCGTTGTCGTCCTGGAAGGTGATAGGGGGCGGTACTACAGTGTTGTCGTCCTGGAAGGTGATAGGGGGCGGTACTACAGTGTTGTCGTCCTGGAAGGTGATAGGGGGCGGTACTACAGTGTTGTCCTGGAGGGTGATAGGTGGGCGGTACTACAGTGTTGTCGTCCTGGAAGGTGATAGGTGGGCGGTACTACAGTGTTGTCGTCCTGGAAGGTGATAGGGGGACCAGAACTTCTTAATACTTTTGTGTCGACTTGACGATGCTCGCGCACCGGGAGTCCTGGTCAAGGACTGGGCCGCGGGGACGTTGACCCCCGGAACACCCTCCGCGTAGGTAGGTAGATACCTGAACGCTGGACACGCATAAGTGCAACTATCATACATAGTGTAAATTACATAGGATAAGCCAAAAAAGTCAGTGATTTCCACTGGGGTCCCATATCTGATCCCTGGACAAGCACAGAACACTGGCACATCTGAACGCTGGACACAGAGTACACTCACCTACCTCCTACAGGTTTCACTGTTTGATTCCTTTCTCTAGTCTTTTCCCAAGCTCTTCCATTATGGCCACTGTAGCATAAGTTCTGTACACACGTCAGCTTCCAGTAACAATGTCCTCTTTACAGTCACCCCCAAGTCTGTTATATATCTGCTTTATTCAGCGATTCATCACACAAATTGTACATTACTTGGTCTGTTTTTCATTTTCTCCTGTTAGTGGTTATAATCATTACTATAATTTTTAAAGGAGTGGAGGGGTAAGCCAGCGGAAGGCCTCGGTCAGATGACCAAAAGCTCCAGCTGTGGGTCATCATATAACTAAGACCGAGTCAGGAAACACTTGTCCTGTTTCCTGACAAACCTAACCTTACCTAACCTAACCTAACCTTACCTAACCTTACCTAACCTAACCTAACCAAACCTTACCTAACCTTACCTAACCTAGCTAACACACGATCATGTCAATGAGACAGCGGTTCATGGCATCTTGTTGAGAAGACGTTTCGCCCACCAGAAACTATAATTTCTCACAGAGATAAAGTCCCTGGTGGGCAAAACGTTTTGTCAATACAATGCCATAAACCGTATATTGTGTCTTGTTCACATACAAGTGGATACACACACATGACCTTCGATCAAGCACAGTTTCGCCCACTAGCGGTTACGACAGACATCAACGTAGAGAGAAATGGTTTAAAAAAACCACACTATACTTTATTGACAACGTTTCGCCCACACAGTGGTCTTCAAGTGGTAACCAGATCTACGAGGAGCTCTGTCACGCGACTTGATGTTCACTCTGTGAGCGAAACGTCGTCACTGAGTAAGGACTCTCGTAGTAAGGACTCACCATAGGTAGAAATCTGACCCTTGAGTAAGGACTCTCGTATCTGAGTCAGAACTCATCAAAGACATCTCACCCTTGAGTAAGGACTCTCGTATTTGAGTCAGGACTCACCATTGACATCTCACCCTTGAGTAAGGACTCTCGTATCTGAGTCAGGACTCACCATAGACAGCTGCTGCGAGGACAAACAGCGCCCCGGACAACAGTAGAGTCCGCGAGTACATCTGTCGAGGAAAAAAAATACTTGTTAGACAGCTGTATACAGCTATACATGTGTATTGACATGTATACACCTATACACGCGTGCATCTGGCATGTATACAACCATGTGTGTGGACTGACATGTATAAACTTCTACTTGAATTTTTGGTATTTACACACACACACACACACACAGGTAGAAAGATACACTTGATTCACAAAATGCGGAATCACTCCAAGTATCCACAGGTATCGACAGGTATCCACAGGTATCCCCAGCTTCCTACTATACACTGTCAATACAGCATCAGCTAAATCCTCACACATCCATGAATCCATCTTCGAAGGAAAGGCACCGAGAGGAAAGTTCTTATGGTGACAAACATTTCGCACTGCCTAGAGCGAAACGTTGGAACCTTGTTCTGCAGTATGCCTTTGTATCCGTGACTAATATCATCCACCAAAGGTACAAGACTCAAAACTGTTTCTCCTGGATCGTGTGAAAGTTCGTTTCTCCCTCACGAGACACAACGATACTTCGAGGTTTCAGTCTCCGGGTCACAATGTTATTTAGGTGTGAAAATACTTATACAACTGTGAATTTGCATACCAAGAGCTGTTAAATTACCTCAACTCATTTACAGACTAAAAGCTGTTATCTTACCTCAACTCATTTACAGGCCAAGAGCTGTTATCTTACCTCAACTCATTTACAGACTAAGAGCTGTTATCTTACCTCAACTCATTTACAGGCTAAGAGCTGTTATCTTACCTCAACTCATTTACAGGCCAAGAGCTGTTATCTTACCTCAACTCATTTACAGGCCAAGAGCTGTTATCTTACCTCAACTTATTTACAGGCTAAGAGCTGTTATCTTACCTCAACTCATTTACAGGCTAAGAGCTGTTATCTTACCTCAACTCATTTACAGGCCAAGAGCTGTTATCTTACCTCAACTCATATACAGGCCAAGAGCTGTTATCTTACCTCAACTTATTTACAGGCTAAGAGCTGTTATCTTACCTCAACTCATTTACAGGCTAAGAGCTGTTATCCAATATTTGCTCATCGTGTCTCTCTTAATCTCCTTCATCAATTTTCCCTTTTTTCCCCTACCAAGGTTGTCAGGCTCAGTACCTTTAATTTCTCGTCACAGTACATTCATCTGACCGCCGGTACTAGTTTGGTTGCTAACCTTTTGATCTTTTTTTATGTTAGGTAAATGGACACAGATGCAACTAATGCGACATTTTATTGTGGCAACGTTTCGCTCTCTCCAGGAGCTTTGTCAAGCCGTTACAAACATTACAAGGACACAGAGAGCATATATATATATATATATATATATATATATATATATATATATATATATATATATATATATATATAGGTACCACGTAAGGTGAAAGATAGTGGTGGTGGTGGTGGTAGTAGTAGTAGCAGAGTAGCAGCAGCAGTAGCAGCAGCAGTAGTAGTAGTAATAGTAGTTACAGTAGCAGTAGAAGAGGGGGTAACTCTAGATTGCTGTGTGATGGTAGGGTTTATATTTTGAACAGAATTGTTGCTCATACGTTATTTATCAGGTGTTGGCTCCGTACTGGAGCCACGAACTCGGTGTCTGGCCCGACATGTCGTACAAAAGTTCTTAAACATTGATCAAATTCCAAAATGGTGTTCTTAGATTCGCTAATCTTGCTTGTGTCTCTGGTGTTTGGCGGTCTATATACACATTTCTGTTGACATATTTGTCCTTACATTTACCCTCAGGTCCTGTACAATGTCCGATATTTACAGCTTCTCTCCTCTCATGCTGTACTCTGTGTCTGGTTTGCCCCTCATCTTCCATTAACATGACTTGACGTTTGGTTGGACTGAACTCTAGAAGTCACATTTCGGACCACATCTGCAGTCTGTTGAGTTCTCGATGTCTCCTCTTGATTTTATTCTTCTTATTAGTTTTAAACCATCAGAAGACAGTGGCACACAAATCTCAATACTTTCTGATAGATTGTTGACGTATATTAGAAACATTAAAGGTTCTGATACTCATCCTTGTGGGACCCCACTCGTTACTCTCACATTTAGGTATCCCTGTGCATCCGTTCTGAAGGATCAGGCCATCAGATATTCCTCTTCATCCCACCTGAAATATCACCTCCTTAGATATCCCTGTATAAGTGTGTGTGTGTGTGTGTGTAAATCTCCTACCGTTAACCAGGAAGTTCACGTCGACATTGTAATCTGTCTATTGGCTGCCTCAGCAGCATCAAAAATTTCCCATCGTGAGAATTCCTCTGAAAACGTTGTAAAACAATCTCTAACTTTTGTCACTTGAGCTTTATTTAATAAAGAAAACGAAGGTAAAACACACACCCACACACACACGAGTAGGGAGAGAGAGTGGACCTAGTAGCGACCAGCGAAGAAGCAGGACCAGGAGCTGTGAATCAACCTCTGAAACCTCAAAATAGGTGAGCACAAACGAGTACAAATAGGTGAGTACAAATAGATAAGCACACATACGATATGGAAAACAACAAACACGGACGAGTTAAGATCACTATTCAACACCTCGTTGAAATCTCTGACAACAGTATGTCAAGGCAACATTGAGAACTAGTACTGGTGAAGCGACTCAATTATCTCGTATATTATTAATAGACAATAAGAGATAAAAGGAGGATGGATAAATTTATTTTAGTTATAGTTGAGTCCTTTTAGCGCAAGGATTAGTGGAGGATCGATCCTCCGTGCAGTAATTGCCAAACCTGGAAAAAATAAACACAAAAGCAGTATAATGCGATCCTTTATTGACAACGTTTCGCCCACACAGTGGGCTTTATCAAGACAGATATACCTGGGGTGAATAGTACATGAGTATAGGGTGGAGAGTCAGGTGGAGAATGTTGGGTAGGCTGGATCTGAGACGAGCCTGTGAGGGACCAAAGCTACGAGGAACCCCAGCAGCGACGAGGAACCCCAGCAGCGACGAGGAATCCCAGCAGCGACGAGCAACCCCAGCAGCGACGAGGAACCCCAGCTGCGACGAGCAACCCCAGCTGCGACGAGGAACCCCAGCAGCGACGAGCAAACCCAGCTGCGACGAGGAACCCCAGCAGCGACGAGGAACCCCAGCTGCGACGAGGAACCCCAGCAGCGACGAGGAACCCCAGCAGCGACGAGGAACCCAAGCAGCGACGAGGAACCCCTGCTGCGACGAGCAAACCCAGCTGCGACGAGGAACCCAAGCTGCGACGAGGAACCCAAGCTGCGACGAGGAACCCCAGCAGCGACGAGCAACCCCAGCAGCGACGAGGAACCCCAGCTGCGACGAGGAACCCCAGCTGCGACGAGGAACCCCAGCAGCGACGAGGAACCCAAGCTGCGACGAAAAACCCCAGCAGCGACGAGCAACCCCAGCAGCGACGAGGAACCCCAGCAGCGACGAGCAACCCCAGCAGCGACGAGCAACCCCAGCAGCGACGAGGAACCTAAGCTGCGACGAGGAACCTAAGCTGCGACGAGCAACCCCAGCTGCGACGAGCAACCCCAGCAGCGACGAGGAACCCCAGCAGCGACGAGCAACCCCAGCAGCGACGAGGAACCCCAGCAGCGACGAGGAACCCCAGCAGCGACGAGGAACCTAAGCTGCGACGAGGAACCCAAGCTGCGACGAGGAACCCCAGCTGCGACGAGCAACCCCAGCTGCGACGAGCAACCCCAGCAGCGACGAGCAACCCCAGCAGCGACGAGGAACCCCAGCAGCGACGAGGAACCCCAGCAGCGACGAGGAACCCAAGCTGCGACGAGCAACCCCAGCTGCGACGAGGAACCCCAGCGCGACGAGCGAGCGAGAGCAACCCAGCAGCGACGAGCCAAGCGACGCCCAGCAGCGACGAGGAACCCCAGCAGCGACGAACAACCCCAGCAGCGACGAGGAACCCCAGCAGCGACGAGGAACCCCAGCAGCGACGAGGAACCCCAGCAGCGACGAGGAACCCCAGCTGCGACGAACAACCCCAGCAGCGACGAGGAACCCCAGCAGCGACGAGGAACCCCAGCAACGACGTGTGTGTGTGTGTGTGGGGTTCCAGTCACGGGACTGTGTATATGTCCTTTAGTCTATTATAACGATATTGTACATGAATGTTGTACATGAATGTTGTACATGAATGTTGTACATGAATGTTGTACATGAATGTTGTACATGAATGTTGTACATGAATGTTGTACATGAATGTTGTACATGAATGTTGTACATGAATGTTGTACATGAATGTTGTACATGAATGTTGTACATGAATGTTGTACATGAATGTTGTACATGAATGTTGTACATGAATGTTGTACATGAGAGAGGGGTCGGACTTGAGTGGGACTTGCACACGAGTAAATAGAATTATCAAAGCTTATTGCTTGGGTAGCTTTGAAAATTGGGTTGGGCAAATATTGTTAGTGGGATGGATGGTAAAGAACCTACCTAGTATGGGCCAACAGGCCTGCTGCAGTGTTCCTCCTTTCTTATGTTCTTATGGTATACAATACCGACATGAAGAATTAGACACATGTGCAACATCTGGGTGTCTTTATTTGTAGACGTTTCGCCCTCCAGTGACTTTGTCAATACTTCTACAGTTACACATTATATGTGACTGCTGTTGACACTGATGACACCCGTTGTCCCGGTAATGACACAAGTCATTACCGGGACAACGTTTCGCGCTGAAGAGTGTTTTTCTTGCCATGACTTAGAACGTTCTCCTTAGAGCGAAACAGTGCACCAACTGGATACATTTCGGCCGTTGCATCGTTCGAGAAAGGCGATAGCGCATCATAACACCAGCCGCCTTATTGGCACATCAAGGCAATGCTTCCTTTGAGGAAAACACGTCAGCACTCAAAGTTTAAAGCCGACCAGAAGATGCATTCCCCAGTTACTGCGCAGAATCCAACAGCGTGTGCACAAACACTATATACCACGAGTGTTTAGCTAGGTGCTTGGAAGTAGGTGCATGGAACTAGGTACATGGAACTAGGTGCATGGAACTAGGTGCTTGGAACTAGATATATGGAACTAGGAGAGGTGGTTCAAGGCCTCACAGGAGGTAAGTAGATGATAAAGTGAGCAGATTTTAAGAATTGTGGTCCAAGTGCTCCGCCATGAGGCACACCTAGTAGTAGTAGTGGTGGAGGAGGGGTGGTGGTGGTGGAGGACGGGGTGGTGGTGGTTATGGGGGTGGTAGTGAAGGAGGAGGGTGGTGAAGGGTAGTGGTGGTGGTGAAGGGTGGTGGTGAAAGAGTGGTGGTGGTGAAAGGTGGTGGTGGTGAAGGGTGATGATGGTTGTGAAGGGTGGTGGTGAAGGGGGTGGTGGTTGTGGTGAAGGGGGGTGGTGGTGGTGGTGAGGGAGATGGTGTGAGGTGGTGGTGAAGGTGGTGGTGGTGGGTGAAGGGGGTGGTGGTGGTGAAGGGTGTGGTGGTGGGTGAAGGGTGGTGGTGGGGGAAGGGGATGGTGGTGGTGAAGGGGATGGTGGTGGTGAAGGGTGATGTGGTGTGAAGGGTGGTGGTGGTGAAGGGTGGTGGTTGGTGAAGGGGGTGGTGGTGAGTGAAGGGGTGGTGGTGGTGGTGAAGGTGAAAGGGGTGGTGGTGGTGGTGAAGGGGGATGGGGGGTGAAGGGGCAATTGGGAGTTGAAGGGGTGGAGAGGTGGTGTGGGAACCAACTGCTGTGGCTGCATTGTGGTGGCTGCGGTGGTGCTGCTGTGCACTGCTGCTGTGGCTGCTGCTGTGCTGCTGCTGCATCAGTGACATACTATATAGAAAGCCTCTTGTTATACAGAACATTTCGGGCAAATTAGGTTAATTTTGTCCCCAGGATGCAACCCACATCAATCGACTAACACCCAGGATACCTACTTACTGCTAGGTGAACAGGGACAGCAGGCATCTTAAAGAAACTCGCCCAAATGTATCCACCCGTACCGGAGATCGAACCACCCAATGCTTGAGCTAAGGCGCTACCAACTGAGCTACGGGATGCCTTATGATCTGGGTATCAAATCCCAGGATGACTAAGATGGAAAGAATTAATCGTGACTAATAACTGGGATAGACTTCTCACCGGAGGCCCAGCTGGCTGGTGTGCAGCCAGCTGGGGCTCCCTACACGCTAGGTGACAGGTCTGGGCCCTGTGTTGGGTTCCTGGGTTCCTGGTAACGTCCTACCTGCGTCCTTGTCGAGGGTTTACAAGTAGAAGACAATACAATTTTTGTCTCTGTGAAGATCTGGTTAAATCAGAGTTCACCAAAATAGTCAATGTCGACCCACAAGAGTCGATGGACTACTGGTGATGTCGATAAATAGCTGGGGGTCAAAAGGGGGTCAGTAAATGTCTGGTGACGTGTTTTGATAAATACCCCCGGCATATTTTACCTAGTACCTCCATGCACAAATAACCCGTCTATAGGAGAAGTAAACTTATAACGACGTTTCGGTCCGACATGGACCAGTGTGATTAGTTAATGGTCCAAATTGGACCGAAACGTAGTCATAAGTTTCGTTTTTTTACGTGCGGGTTATTTGTGTATTGTTCCAGTCACAGTACTGCGCCTTTTTGTCCTTTGGTACCTCCATTATACCATTGCTTGTCCCATCTAATAAATCCTTAACCCACCGCATTCCGCTTAGACGAATCTTAGCCATGAGTAATCTCCTTTTCTGTAGTCTGATTTTCTCTCTGCCTTCTCTCTCTCTCTCGATTAATTTCTAACAAGATGTATGAGAGTATAGTTATACCAACGCTCTTATATGGGTGTGAAGCATGGGTGATGAATATTGCAACAAGGAGAAGGCTGGAGGCAGTGGAGATGTCATGTCTGAGGTCAATGTGTGGTGTGAATATAATGCAGAGAATTCGTAGTTTGGAAATTAGGAGAAGGTGCGGGATTACCAAAACTATTATCCAGAGGGCTGAGGAGGGGTTGTTGAGGTGGTTTGGACATGTAGAAAGGATGGAACAAAATAGAATGACTTCGAGAGTGTATAAATCTGTAGTAGAAGGAAGGCGGCGTAGGGGTCGGCCTATTAAAGGTTGGAGGGAGGGGGTAAAGGAAGTTTTGGGTGCGAGGGGCTTGGACTTCCAGCAAGCATGTGTGAGCGTGTTAGATAGGAGTGAATGAACATAAGAACATAAGAAACATAAGAAAGGAGGAACACTGCAGCAGGCCTGTTGGCCCATACTAGGCAAGTCCTTCACATTCCATCCCACCAACAGAACACTTGTTCAACCCAACTTTCAATGCTACCCAAGAAATAAGATTTGATAATTTTATTTACTCATGTGCAATTCCCACTCAAATCCAACCCCTCTCACTCATGAATTTATCCAACCTAAATTTAAAACTACCCAAGGTCCTAGCTTCAATAACCCTACTAGGCAGACTGTTCCACTCATCAACTACCCTATTTCCAAACCAATACTTTCCTATATCCTTTCTAAATCTAAACTTATCTAACTTGAATCCATTATTGCGGGTTCTCTCTTGGAGAGATACCCTCAAGACCTTATTTATATCCCCTTTGTTAATACCCATTTTCCACTTGTATACCTCGATCATGTCTCCCCTCATTCTACGTCTTACAAGTGAATGTAATTTAAGGGTCTTCAATCTTTCTTCGTAAGTAAGATTTCTAATGCTATGTATTAATTTAGTCATTCTACGCTGAATGTTTTCTAACAAATTTATGTCCATTCTGTAATATGGAGACCAGAACTGAGCTGCGTAATCTAGGTGAGGCCTTACTAATGATGTATAAAGCTGTAATATAACCTCTGGACTTCTGTTGCTAACACTTCTTGATATAAATCCCAGTAATCTATTTGCCTTATTACGTACGCTTAGGCATTGCTGTCTTGGTTTAAGGTTGCTGCTTACCATCACCCCCAAGTCCTTCTCGCAATCTGTATGGCTAAGTTCTACGTTATTTAACTTATAAGTGCTTGGGTTATGGACACTCCCGAGCTTTAGAACTTTGCATTTATCTACATTGAACTGCATCTGCCATTTTTCTGACCAGGAATTGAGTTTGTCTAAATCCTCCTGTAGTTCACTGACATCTACGTCTGAATCGATTATCCTACCTATCTTCGTGTCATCAGCGAATTTGCTCATATCACTAGAAATTCCCTCGTCAAGGTCATTTATATATATTATAAACAACAACGGGCCCAAAACCGATCCCTGTGGAACGCCACTTGTTACAGATCCCCACTCAGATTTAACCCCATTAATGCACACCCTCTGCTTCCTATTGGTGAGCCATGACTCGATCCATGAAAACACTTTTCCCCCAATGCCATGAGCAGCCACTTTCTTTAACAGTCTCTGATGTGGTACTCTATCAAAAGCCTTACTAAAATCCAAATAAACAATATCGAATTCTTTATCATGATCAACTGCCTCAAAGCCTTACTGAAAAAAGTTAATAAATTAGTTAGGCAGGAACGGCCCCTGGTGAATCCATGTTGAGTATCATTAATCAAATTATGCCTATCGAGATGGCTTCTTATGTTATCAGCTATAATCGACTCTAATAATTTGCCTACAATTGATGTTAGACTTATTGGGCGGTAATTTGATGGTAACGACTTGTCCCCTGCTTTAAAAATAGGAATTACATTAGCCATCTTCCACGTATCAGACACTACACCTGTTTGAAGAGATAGGTTAAAAATGTTAGTTAAGGGTTCACAGAGTTCAATTTTGCATTCCTTAAGAACCCTTGAAAAAGCTCATCAGGGCCTGGCGATTTATTTTGCTTCAAACGGTCTATCTGTTTGATAACTATTTCGCTAGTGACTGTGATACTACATAATTTATCTTCTTCAGGCCTACTAAAATACCTAATTCTTGGGATATTATTAGTGTCTTCCTGAGTGAAAACCGAGAGAAAATAATTATTAAAAATAGAGCACATTTCATTATCTTTGTCAGTAAGATACCCATAATTATTTTAAGGGGACCTATCTTATCTCTAACTTTTGTTCTATACACCTGGAAAAAACTTTTTTTTTTTTTTTTTTTTTTTTTTTTTTTTAAGACAAATGGTTTTAATACTTGACGTGCTGTTGGAGTGTGAGCAAAGTAACATTTATGAAGGATTCAGGAAACCGGCAGGCCGGACTTGAGTCCTGGAGATGGGAAGTACAGTGTCTGCACTCTGAAGGAGGGGTGATAATGTTGCAGTTTTATAACTGTAGTGTAAAGCACCCCTCTGGCAAGACAGTGATGGAGTGAATGATGATGAAAGTTTTTTCTTTTCCGGGCCACCCTGCCTTGGTGGGAAACGGCCGATGTGTTAATAAAAAATAAAAAAATGTTCAAGCTTAGGAGAGTGTAGTTACCAATGCCTGATTTGTTTGAGGTAAGACTAGTGTAGATGTGCTGGTTCATTTCCTAATTGGATTGTTGTTTTTCGATATGCCATTTCGTCAGGTTATTTCTCTGTGTTCTCCGTCAGTCTTGCTCCTGGGTTTCTGAGCCTCCGTGTGTGTACTCACCTAGTTGTGGTTGCAGGGGTCGAGTCATAGCTCCTGGCCCCAGCTTCTTCACTGGCCGCACTGGGTCACTCCATGCCATGAGCTTATCTACCTCTTCTTAAAGCTATGTATGGAACCTGCCTCCACTACATCGCTTCCCAAACTATTCCACTTCCCGACCACTCTGTGTGTGTGTGTGTGTGTGTGTGTGTGTGTGTGTGTGTGTGTGTGTACAGACAAGTGATACAGACAGAGGTCCAGTTATCCGAAGAATCAGAGCAGATGAAGACGCTCTCGCCGGTCAATTATCATTACCAATGTTGCCTTTGTGACGCAGATGTCTCTCTCTCTCTCTCTCTCTCTCTCTCTCTCTCTCTCTATTTGTGCATGTGTGGGTGTATGGGTGTGTCAACGAGTGCTGTATCTTGTGATACATCTTACAGAGTGCTGTATCTTGTGATACATCTTACAGAGTTGTGTCTTGTGATACGTCTTACAGAGTGCTGTATCTTGTGATACATCTTACAGAATGCTGTATCTTGTGATACATCTTACAGAGTGCTGTATCTTGTGATACATCTTACAGAGTGCTGTATCTTGTGATACATCTTACAGAATGCTGTATCTTGTGATACATCTTACAGAGTGCTGTGTCTTGTGATACATCTTACAGAATGCTGTATCTTGTGATACATCTTACAGAGTGCTGTATCTTGTGATACATCTTACAGAATGCTGTATCTTGTGATACATCTTACAGAGTGCTGTATCTTGTGATACATCTTACAGAGTGCTGTATCTTGTGATACATCTTACAGAGTGCTGTATCTTGTGATACATCTTACAGAGTGCTGTGTCTTGTGATACATCTTACAGAGTGCTGTGTCCTGTGATACATCTTACAGAGTGCTGTATCTTGTGATACATCTTACAGAGTGCTGTATCTTGTGATACATCTTACAGAGTGCTGTGTCCTGTGATACATATTACAGAGTGTTGTGTCTTGTGATACATCTTACAGAGTGCTGTGTCTTGTGATACATCTTACAGAGTGCTGTATCTTGTGATACATCTTACAGAGTGCTGTGTCTTGTGATACATCTTACAGAGTGCTGTATCTTGTGATACATCTTACAAAAGTGCTGTGTCTTGTGATACATCTTACAGAGTGCTGTGTCTTGGTTTCTGCACCAGGTTTCTAATAGCAGTTGAAGAGCAAGTGAATATTCTAGTAAATTTTCTGTCAACTATTTTAGAAACATTAGTTACAACGACTAAAACACCTGACAGAAAACTTGCTACAATATCCAACAGCTCTTCAACTGCTATTAGAAACCTGGCACAGAAACCCAAGAATGACTCTGGCACGGGCGCAGGAGTATACACTATACCATGTGGGGAGTGTGACAAAGTATATGTTGGGGAAACAGCCAGATCTCTGGATATTAGGATCACGGAACACAAGGAGTCTTGGAACTGTGATGACCATAGAAACGCGGGGTTGAACACAGGGACGATGTTGGCCGCCTCGTGAAGTTCTGGTGAGGCTAGACTAGTCATTAAGGAAAAAGGTATAAAACGGCGAAAGTGTATATAGAGGCTGCCTTAACTGCTGTCAGTAACACTATCCATCAAAAGTCCGGAAGTTACAATATATCAAATTGCTAATCAACAGGATATTACCCGTTCTGGAGACCGCTGTAACATGATGTTGACGGGTCCTTCTCTAACCCAATCCATCTCACCACAATTGTACTGCTGTTGCTGCTGATACTCTGCTGCTGCTGCTGCTGCTTCTGGGAGGTGTAGGTGTGGGGGGAGGTGTTGGTGTGGTGGGAGGTGTAGGTGTGGGAGGTGGTGTGAGAGATGTGGTGGGAGGTGTGGTGGGAGGTTAGGTTTGGGGGCAGGTGTTGGTGTGGTGGGAGGTGTAGGTGTGGGAGGTGGTGTGAGAGATGTGGTGGGAGGTGTGGGGGGGTGGGGAGGTGTGGTGGGGGAGGTGGGTGTGGGGAAGGTGGGAGGAGCAGAGACAGTTTGCAGTTGGTAGGTTGTGGTACTGTGAAGGCGAGAGCAAGAGACCTTGCAAGTCCTATTGACAAGTGTCGCAATCATTAAGTCGTCTGTCATAAATGTGTGCCTCACAGATGTGTGTGAATCATATATGTAAGTCTCTCTTATATATGTGTCTCTTACAGGTTTAGCCTTTAACACACCTAGAGGGAGGGGCTCCATCTATATACATGTACATAACAGAACTTGTGACGTATTAGTAAAAAAAAAGTATCATTTAACATTTACAGTAAAATTTAGTCTGACCTTTTTAAGAAAAAATTGCCCAAAACCCTTATTAATATTGGGGGTTTGAGCAATTTTGATCATTCTGGTTTTTAATCATTCACTCATACATATTGATAACGCACCAGTGCTGTAGCATGCACAGCACTGGTGTTCCTCCTCCAGGAATGAGCAGCAAGGCCTTCCAGAGACGCTGTAGGAGGGTGTCGTGTCGCAGACACGCATCTGTTAGTCGTCCCGCTCGGACCGGTCTCAGACGAGGCCTCATGCAGCCGGTAACAGCCAGGCAGTGTCACCCTGCCATGCACGCTGGTCACTAGGGCAGTAGGAGCAAGGCTCCGTGACCCGTGCATAATAACACTGCTACACACACGGCCAGGCATGCATGACATCAGTTATTTTATGCAATTTATTCCCGCCAAATTAGTTGAGGCACGAGACTCTATGGTTGATGTAGCGAGCATAAGAAGAGAGATGAAGAACGGGTCACCTGGCGAGGCGATAGAATTAGGATGGAAGTTCAAACAAAGGACTGAGTAATTGAAGAGAATAGAAGGAGATATTTTAGACAAAGACAGAATTGAACGATGGTAATTAGAAATAACAATAATAATAATAATAATAATAATATTATTATTATTATAGACATGAAGCTGCAAACTTTCGTGGATCATCCGGAGCTAAGACTGGAGCCTCCTTCCTCTAACAGTTACGCTAGCTAACTGTAGTCACCTAGATGTCCAAAAGCCAAGAAGCTTTCATGCCTTTAAGTGGAGGCTTGGAGGTCGCTCAGTCTTCAACGTTATCCAACTGTCTACCGGTTAGCTGGGAAACAGTTAGCTCGTCCCAGAGGCACTTGGAGAGAGAGAGAGGGAGATAAAGTTATTGGTCCGCTGTTGAGAGTCCTTCAGGCAGCGACGTAAAGTTCACTAAGAGTATTAATTACTCACATTAGAGGGGTAACGATGACGAGGCTAGGGAGTAATGGTAGGTCTTGCGGCAGAAACGTAATTTTCGTAGCGTGTTGGTGGTGAGAGACCGGAAGCTCAGTCCGAATGGTGTACTGTCGATAATGGGGAGACGTCCGCTGCACAAGCTTCAATTGGAACAACGTTTCGCTCTCCGTAGAGCTTTATCAAATCAAGACCAATAAATGTTTGGTCAGCAGCCGTCTATTCTTCCGGCCGAAAGTTGTACGCTGCAATACAGTGCAGTTGCAGTTAATGATAATTGTTTAACCATAGCATTGAGTCCATCTGCAGCGTCTCTCTTACGGCAAGATGCGGTCACCCATCATTAATTTTGTTGTTCGTAAAAACTGATGTTAGAAACCTGGACAAAGGTTCTTTTAGAACCTTTGTTCAGATTGCAGAGGTTTGCTGAAAAATTAGTACTGGAACTGAGGGAAAAAGGATTACGAGGAAAGACTTAAACTAACAAGACGAGAAAAGAGAACCAGGGAAGACATAGTCACGACATACAAAATACTCAGAGGACTGGCTAGAGTGGATAGGGACAGACTGTTTGAGATGCAAGGAGAGGGAGCCAGGGGACATAGAGGGTAGGCAAAGAAGGACATGAACCACAGGGATACTAGGTAGTACTTTTTCAGCTTTAGGATAGTGATACATACTAGGTGATGAAGTGGAGTCAAACACTACACAGAGCCCTGGAGGCCAGAAATAAGTAAAATCAGTGGGAAAGAGTTAAGAGACAGGGACAGGAGCTGAGACTCGACCGCTGCAATCATAACCTGGTATGTACACACATACACACATCCATACATAATTTTAAGAGGTTCGATAAATCTCATGGAGGAGGGAGAGAGAGTGGACCTTGTAGCGACCAGCAAAGAGGAGGGGCCAGGAGCTATGAATCGAACCCTGCAACCACATATAGGTGAGTACACACACACAAGACTAAGGAATACCTGACAAACAGAAGAAAGGTGGTGATGATAAGTGCAAATATTTCCAGTGATGGTAAAGTGTAACAAGTGGGGTTCCCCAAGCATCGGTACTACGACCATTACGATTCTTAATATCTATGTAAATGACCTGTGGGGATTGACTCACATATTTCATTGTTTGCAGATGATGTAAAACTAATGAAAAGAATAAAAATGGAAGAGGACAGAGAGAAGCTAAAGGAAGACTTTGACAAATTACAAGAATGTTCAAGCAAGTGGTTACTAGAGTTTAACTTAAGTGCAAGGTCATTAAAAAATTGGGGGGGGGAGGAGACAGAGGGGACCCACACACGAAATACAGTTTGAGAAACGAGAAGCTAAAAATATCAAGAAGAAGGATCAAGTATCAAGAAGGATCAAGTCTCAAGAAGAAGGATCTGTGAGTGAGCATCGGTGCACACAAAATCGTCAGAGAAGCACATAAATCACATAACATCTGAAGCACATGTGAGGACAGCTAATCTGAGAGCCACCTTCAGAAACCTCAATACAAAATCTTATAGGACTTTTTACACGACATACATCAGGTCTATCATACAGTATGCAGCGCCAGCATGGAGCCACAACTAGCTAAGCATGTACAAAAACTACAATGGGCCCAGTGGTTCGCAACAAGACTAGTCTCAGAGTTGAGGAGAATTCAAGAGGAGAGATTAAAGGAACGAAACCTGAGAACTTTATAAGTACTGGGAGAGACATGACTGTGACATACAATATACTCAGAAGATTTGACGGAGCACATAGGGATAGATTTTTTGGAAACGCTAGGCAGATATGCGAGGGGGTCATAGGTGGAAGTTAAAGACACACATGAGCCATAGGGACGTATGGAAATAAATACATTTCTAGGTGTGAGTGTGGTAAATAAATGGAATGAGATAGATGAGGAAGTGGTAGAGGCAAATTCAACACACGGTTTCAAGAATACGTACAAAATGCCCCCAAGAGGCCAGGAACCAATTGTGCCACCGATAATAGTTGAGGATGGTGGCACCAGGAGCCGAAACTCGACCCCCGCCAACACAACTCGGTGAATACGGGAACAATCATCCAGGTCTTTTAGGTTAACCATAAAATTCATGGAAAAAAACAGGGCAAATAAGCCACAAATTACCCTAAGCTTTCCTTAAACGACAAACTTCGTGTCGATCAATACAAAGGTGTACTTCCGCAGGCGGCTTGCGCAGTTGTGTTAAACAGTGTACTTCCGCAGGCGGCTTGCACAGTTGGGTGACACAGTGTCGAAGAGCGGTGTACCCTCCTCGCGGCCTGCCAAGCACGGGGTCGTCTGGCAAGTGCCGGTTTATGAGTCGCCTTGAGGAATATTCCAAGCTAGCAGGACATGGTGGGGTACTGGATCAAGGTGTACTGGGTACGTCAGTTACTGGGACGACTGGGGTTACTAGATCAAAGACTGCCCTGAGGCACTCCCAGTTACTGGGACGACTGGAGGTGCTAGATCAAGGACTGACTTGAGGTACTCCCAGTTACTGGGACGACTGGAGGTGCTAGATCAAGGACTGACTTGAGGTACTCCCAGTTACTGGGACGACTGGAGGTGCTAGATCAAGAACTGCCCTGAGGCATTCCCAGTTACTGGGACGACTGGAAGTACTACATCAACGACTGTGTGTAATACAGTCCTTGCTAAGTGCCCCGTCTGTGTGTATTAAAAACGGCTAGAACTCCCGTCGTGGCGTTGAAAACAGAAGACCCGTAATGTTTTACAGTATTAAAAACCCATTAAACTTGTTAAGTCATCTGTTAATGTTTAGCCAAAGTTCACAAATTGTTAATGTTTGTTAAAGTTAACTTCTTCAGGCTGTTGTACATAATATTAATGGTGTTAAAATGCAGGAATCTGTGTCAAGGCTTAACTGTAGGGCTGGTGTATCTAGGCTGCTTCTCAAGATGTGCGAAACGTTTTTTTAAATGGTTACCTAACGGTGCAGTCATCGTCTGCTTTGTACCGGTAGGGTACAGCCTCTGCTGGAGCTATATGTGTACTGGAGCTGCTGTCTGCCCTGTGTACTGGAGCTGCTGTCTGCCCTGTGTACTGGAGCTGCTGTCTGCCCTGTGTACTGGAGCTGCTGTCTGCCCTGTGTACTGGAGCTGCTGTCTACTCTGTGTACTGGAGCTGCTGTCTGCTCTATGTACTGGAGCTGTGTCTACACTGTGTACTGGAGCTGCTGTCTGCCCTGTGTACTGGAGCTGCTGTCTGCCCTGTGTACTGGAGCTGCTGTCTGCCCTGTGTCCTGGAGCTGCTGTCTACCCTGTGTACTGGAGCTGCTGTCTGCTCTATGTACTGGAGCTGTGTCTGCACTGTGTACTGGAGCTGCTGTCTGCCCTGTGTACTGGAGCTGCTGTCTGCCCTGTGTACTGGAGCTGCTGTCTGCCCTGTGTACTGGAGCTGCTGTCTACCCTGTGTACTGGAGCTGCTGTCTGCTCTATGTACTGGAGCTGTGTCTGCACTGTGTACTGGAGCTGCTGTCTGCCCTGTTTACTGGAGTTGCTGTCTGCCCTGTGTACTGGAGATGCTGTCTGCCCTGTTTACTGGAGCTGTGTCTGCACTGTGTACTGGAGCTGCTGTCTGCCCTGTTTACTGGAGCTGCTGTCTTCCCTGTGTACTGGAGCTGCTGTCTGCCCTGTGTACTGGAGCTGCTGTCTGCCCTGTGTACTGGAGCTGCTGTCTGCCCTGTGTACTGCAGCTGCTGTCTGCTCTATGTACTGGAGCTGCTGTCTGCCCTGTTTACTGGAGCTGCTGTCTGCCCTGTTTACTGGAGCTGCTGTCTGCCCTGTGTACTGGAGCTGCTGTCTGCCCTGTTTACTGGAGCTGTGTCTGCACTGTGTACTGGAGCTGCTGTCTGCCCTGTTTACTGGAGCTGCTGTCTGCCCTGTGTACTGGAGCTGCTGTCTGCCCTGTGTACTGGAGCTGCTGTCTGCCCTGTGTACTGGAGCTGCTGTCTGCCCTGTGTACTGGAGCTGCTGTCTGCCCTGTGTACTGGAGCTGCTGTCTGCCCTGTGTACTGGAGCTGCTGTCTACCCTGTGTACTGGAGCTGCTGTCTGCCCTGTGTACTGGAGCTGCTGTCTGCCCTGTGTACTGGATCTGCTGTTTGCCCTGTATACCTGGAGTATACCTGGAGAGAATTCCAGGGATCAACGCCCCTGCGGCCCGGTCTGTGATCAGGCCTCATGTTGGATCAGAGCCTGATCAACCAGGCTGTTACTGCTGGCCGCACGCAGTCCAACGTACGAACCACAGCCTGGCTGGTCAGGTACCGACTTTAGGTGCCTGTCCAGTGCCCGCTTGAAGACAACCAGGGGTTTGTAATCCCCCTGATGTATGCTGGGAGGCAGTTGAACAGTCTTGGGCCCCTGACACTTAGTGTGTTGTCTTTCAACGTGCTAGTGACACCCCTGCTCTTCATTGGGGGAATGTTACATCGCCTGCCGAGTCTTTTGCTTTCGTAGGGAGTGACTCTCTATCGGACCAGGGCCGGACAAGATGCTCAGAGCAGCGCACCGTCCGGCTGCGCTGTTTCGCTCACACAGCGCCGGATGCAGGACAGGTCCGAGGTCGCTTCCCTTTCTTGCCGATCTACCCAGGCGTAGCGTGGACCAGTGATGTACTGGTGTCCTGGTGTTCCGATGTACTGGTGTCCTGGTGTTCCGATGTACTGGTGTCCTGGTGTTCCGATGTACTGGTGTCCTGGTGTTCCGATGTACTGGTGTCCTGGTGTTCCGATGTACTGGTGTCATGGTGTTCCGATGTACTGGTGTCCTGGTGTTCCGATGTACTGGTGTCATGGTGTTCCGATGTACTGGTGTCATGGTGTTCCGATGTACTGGTGTCCTGGTGTTCCGATGTACTGGTGTCCTGGTGTTCCGATGTACTGGTCAGCGGTGTATCGTCCGGCACAGGACACCAGGACAACACTAGTACACCAGTACGTCAGAAATACACCAGGACCTTAGTATATTATAACGACAACACCAGGACATCAGTAAAACACCAGCTGGAAACAGCTGGTAACTCGCCACACTCCAGCTTAATTAACGGAATGCCAAACATGTGCGCTACTGAACAAAAAGATGAACAGTGTTTGTTCCCGCAAGGGAACAAACACTGTTATTGTTCAGTAAGAATCACTTCTTTCACAGACACAAAGACTATAAAATTTTTTATATATATATATATATATATATATATATATATATATATATATATATATATATATCTTAGAGCAAGCGCTTTCAGGATTTCTCGCATTATTAAGGAAAGGCAGACGTAACGAGACAAGTTAAGTCTTATGCAGCATAGATGGGACCTCACTAGTACAGTTAGTGGGTTGTTAGTACACTCGCCAGAAAGATACATTATAATTTACACCTGAAAAATTCTAGATGGACTGGTCCCAGTTCTGAACTTTGAACTCACTACCAGTGAAAGCTAGAAGCTTGGTACTCTCTCTAAGAGAGAGAGAGAGAGAGAGAGAGAGAGAGAGAGAGAGAGAGAGAGAGAGAGAGAGAGAGAGAGAGAGAGAGAGAGAGAGAGAACACAGGAAGTGTAATGAGAACAAGTATTTCAATACCATCATGACTCAAGAAATCGTAATAACACGATTACAAAGAAACCAGGGAACGGGTGGTGTTTGAATCTATGGCAAATGAGTCGTAAAACTTCAGGCCAGTGCGTTAACCACTGGGCCAGCTGGCTACGACTCACTCGCCATGGGTTCAAGCCCTGCCAATCCCCTAGTTTATTTCAACACCCTTCATACATAAGGATAATTACTAACTGACCCCTGGATGTCTTTTAGAGGGAACTTGGTAAGTTCCTCAATTCGGGTCCTGATCAGCCGGGCTGTAGTGCCTAAATTAAACTACGTGCAACTGGCACTAACAACATCGTTGATCAAGCCATCCATTCCAGACTTGGTCTGGAAAAGGGTCACGGGGGCCGTGACCCCTGGAAAACTCTCCAGGTAAATTCCAGGTAAACTTCTTGTGCTAGTACCACTACTGACATATACTGCATCTCACCTGTACCGTACAGTCTGGCCGGTAAGCTGTCGGTCCCTCTGCCGTCTTCCACTTAAGGGCCAAGATCTAGATTTTTTCCCCGAAGAGGCTAGAATATTTTTCAACCCATATCCATCTTGTGGACAGTAACGCCAGAATGTATGGATACACAGCCTGCCAAGGAACTAGGCCTCAAAAAGGCTAACAGAACCTCTCGATATTTTATCTGTTGCAATCTAATTAAAAATATTTGCTCATAATGTCTGGTATCTTATTTTCATTAATAAGCTGCCCTGGCATATCAAATAAGCCCAATATCTAACGCACAGGTGTAAGAAGATGCGAGAGTGCACATCAGCGCACGCCAGAGAATGCTCATAGCCAGGCTCCGCAACACAAATAATGGTAACACTGAGCGTCTTATTATATGGCAGAAACCCGTGTCAAGGGTGGGGGTCCGGGGCCTTTTTGCCTGAGGAATGTAATTAGCGACCTGGTGCTCACCACGACCACCAGGTGAGTGCTCGTGTCTCGGAACGACCCCTCGCAGCCACCAGGTCATACACGACCCACCACACACTCCATCATCTCCTCTTAACAACACATGAGACGTATTTTCCTTCTGTGTCCACAGGATGGAGTCTCTCTGGAGGATGGAGTCACTCTGGAGGATGGAGTCTCTCAGAAGGATGGAGTCTCTCAGAAGGATAGAGTCTCTCAGAAGGATGGAGTCTCTCAGAAGGATGGAGTCTCTCAGAAGGATGAAGTCTCTCAGGAGGATGAAGTCTCTCAGGAGGATGAAGTCTCTCAGGAGGATGAAGTCTCTCAGGAGGATGGAGTCTCTCAGGAGGATGAAGTCTCTCAGGAGGATGAAGTCTCTCAGGAGGATGAAGTCTCTCAGGAGGATGAAGTCTCTCAGGAGGATGAAGTCTCTCAGGAGGATGGAGTCTCTCAGGAGGATGAAGTCTCTCAGGAGGATGAAGTCTCTCAGGAGGATGGAGTCTCTCAGGAGGATGAAGTCTCTCAGGAGGATGGAGTCTCTCAGGAGGATGAAGTCTCTCAGGATGAGTGTGAAGAAATTATTTCTTGTGTTAAATAGGGATTAATTGTCACCTTAACAATAGACTTTTCTAAGGTTTAAATAATTATTTAATAATAATAATAATAATAATTAATATTATTATTATTATTATTATTATTATTATTATTATTATTATTATAATTATTATTATTATTATTATTATTATTATTATTATTATTTAAGGAAATGCTAAGTCCAAATTGCCTGATTGAAGGAAGGTTAGGGAAGCTTAGATTTCTTGGATCAAGAGCCTTTCACCTGCATCAAAGCAGCTCCCTTGAAGGGTGTTAAGTTTCAAGCCTATCGATTATACGATGGTCATTAGTAGTGTGTATATACTCAGAGTGGAGAATGTTGAGTGAGGGGCTCCAGCCTTCCTAAATATTCTCAGCAGTATGATTCTTCACTCTGAGGATATGCACTCTGCTTATGGGATCCTGGTGAACGGCTCTTAATCCATGGAACTAGAGCTAGCCTACACTTTCTTTACGTTCCATTCCCCGAGTGCTGTGGAAACCCCTCATTGTTAGAGGTATTCATCAATGGCTGCTGCAGTGGTACTCATCAATGGTTGTTACACGGATTCTCATCAATGGTTGCCACAGAGGTAGTCATCAATGGTTGCCACAGAGGTAGTCATCAATGGTTGCCACAGAGGCTTCCTCAGTGGTTGTTACAGAGGCTTCCTCAGTGTGGGTTATTCGTAAAACATTCCATCCATAGTATTGTTCCAGCCACGGTATTGTTCCAGCCACGGTATTGTTCCAGCCACGGTATTGTTCCAGCCACGGTATTGTTCCAGCCACGGTTTTATTCCAGCCACGGTACTGTGACTTTTTCAAGTCTCAACCATTTTTTTTTACGGTGCGGAAAACCTGCCATGTCACTCATGTTATCTATGACTTGTACCGGGTGACCCGGTAAGTCAGTGGAAGACCCCAGTCAAAAACACTACCGAATCGGTCAATAATTAAGACCCTATTCAGGAGACCAGTAAGTAAGCCAGGGAAAGTTCTCGGTCAGACGCTCAACTCTGTGACTGATCTTATAACTTGACACACGTCAGTGGTAAATTCTCAGATTAAGTCGCAATAAACGACTCTCAGTTGATAGACAGAAGGGTGAACGAGAACCTCGAACGGTGGTCCCAAAATTGACAGGTCTATTGCTCTCATATTAGTGTTGACAAGATGTAAAAAAACATGGTGCCAGAGGTTGTGAGCAACAAGCAGGTGGTGCTGATGACCAGCTGCACTGGACTCATCAACACTAGTGCCAGAAGTCTTAGCAAGAGACACTCGACACGGTGTCATATTTTGTGGTAGTCAACGCCACAGGGAGCAGCACTAACATCGATCACACACTCGCTGTCTCACTCGTCTCATCAGAGACCAAGTCTTTTGTTGAGCGTGAAAGAGATAGAGAGAGAGAGAGAGAGAGAGAGAGAAAGAGAGAGAGAGAAAGAGAGAGAGAAAGAGACCGTTAGATATCGTTTGCCGTTGCTCCATCTCTGGTCCTGACACCTCTGAGTTTGCCTTAACTGGTCATTACCACCAACAGGTATTGAGACTGTTGGAGTGTACACGTCATCTTAAGACTGACGGGCTGAGACGATATTTAACTCCCTTCTCTGTGTTGGACTGATAAGGTCACTGGTTGGCGAAACGATTCCACAATAAAGAATAAACAGGCACAATACCTTGACTGGAACAATAAATAGATAACCCGTATTTAGGAGAGTGTAACTTATGACGACGTTTCGCTCCCACGTGGAGCATTAACTACTGACACGATTGTGATTCCACAAGATACACAAGTGTTACATATGTGTCTTATTCATGTAATCAACACCAACAGCCTAGCCGGTCATAGACCGAACCGTAATTACAGGCCGGAGGTTCAAGCCTCTACCACTCCGTGTTCATAATAAACCATCCGGGTTCAGCCTTCCATGAATTACAACACAATACCGTCTTGACTGACCTTTGACCGAGCTTACTTCCTCGTAGCCTCGTGAACCCTATCATATCCATTATTGAAGCTGCGTATAAAGTCTGCCTCCGTCGCTTCTTCACACAGCTAGTTTTTTTTTTTTTTTAGAAATAACAGAGCGTTGCCCTGATCCAGGAGGGTCCTGGACCCTGTTAGCCCAGGGAACGCCAGTCAGATATCCTGGACTACACTGAAGGAGCTGAGGTGATGGAACAGACGTGAGGGAGTGATCTTAGTAGAGGAGCTGAGGTGATGGAACAGACGTGAGGGAGTGATCTCAGTAGAGGAGCTGAGGTAATGGAACAGACGTGAGGGAGTGATCTCAGTAGAGGAGCTGAGGTGATGGAACAGACGTGAGGGAGTGATCTCAGTAGAGGAGCTGAGGTAATGGAACAGACGTGAGGGAGTGATCTCAGTAGAGGAGCTGAGGTAATGGAACAGACGTGAGGGAGTGATCTCAGTAGAGGAGCTGAGGTAATGGAACAGACGTGAGGGAGTGATCTCAGTAGAGGAGCTGAGGTAATGGAACAGACGTGAGGAGTGATCTCAGTAGAGGAGCTGAGGTAATGGAACAGACGTGAGGGAGTGATCTCAGTAGAGGAGCTGAGGTGATGGAACAGACGTGAGGGAGTGATCTCAGTAGAGGAGCTGAGGTGATGGAACAGACGTGAGGGAGTGATCTCAGTAAAGGAGCTGAGGTAACAGGTGACGGTGGGAGACCTTTCTCCCACTACCGTAACACCACAAGACTCCTTCCCACCAACCATCCACTCTTCTTCCTCCTCGCAATTCCTGTCTATTTTTTCCCACGATGTTGCTACGAATATAGTCACAATACTGCAGAGAGAGAGAGAGAGAGAGAGAGAGAGAGAGAGAGAGAGAGATTTTACCACTGGTACAAGAGACCAAGTAATCATTTCTTTAATAAATGGACACAAGAGAGGTTCTTAACCATTGGACACAAGAGAGGTTCTTAACCACTGGACACAAGAGAGGTTCTTAACCACTGGACACAAGAGAGGTTCTTAACCACTGGACACAAGAGAGATTCTTAACCACTGGACACAAGAGAGGTTCTTAACCACTGGACACAAGAGAGGTTCTTAATCACTGGACACAAGAGAGGTTTTTAACCACTGGACACAAGAGAGGTTCTTAATCACTGGACACAAGAGAGATTCTTAACCACTGGACACAAGAGAGGTTCTTAATCACTGGACACAAGAGAGGTTCTTAACCACTGGACACAAAAGAGGTTCTTAACAACTGGTCACAAGAGAGGTTCTTAATCACTGGACACAAGATAGGTTCTTAACCACTGGACACAAGAGAGGTTCTTAATCACTGGACACAAGAGAGGTTCTTAATCACTGGACACAAGAGAGGTTTTTAACCACTGGACACAAGAGAGGTTCTTAATCACTGGACACAAGAGAGGTTCTTAACCACTGGACACAAGAGAGGTTCTTAATCACTGGACACAAGAGAGGTTCTTAATCACTGGACACAATAGAGGTTCTTAATCACTGGACACAAGAGAGGTTCTTAATCACTGGACATAAGAGAGATACAGGAATGCTACGCGGACCTGCAGGTCAGAAGTCACAGCGTCAAAACGCTAATAGCACCAACTAGCAGACACAAGGGAGTACTTGGAGTACAAGGGAATACGTGTAGCGCAAAAGTACATGGGAGTACAAGAAATAGAATAAAAAAAACCCAGGTCTGATGACAAGGCTTTTCTGGGATATCCTGCGCTTTAACCTTCCGGGTTAATTAACAGAAGAAAATCTCTTTCCAGTATAGCTGGAATTCACAAGAAGGAAACCCGTGTGTTGGCCAGGAGCTACAAGAAGTAAACCCGGGTGTTGGCCAGGAGCTACAAGAAGTAAACCCGTTTGTTGGCCAGGAGCTACAAGAAGTAAACCCGGGTGTTGGCCAGGAGCTACAAGAAGTAAACCGAGTGTTGGCCAGGAGCTACAGAAGTAAACCGGGTGTTAGCCAGGAGCTACAGAAGTAAACCCGGGTGTTGGCCAGCAGCTACAAGAAGTAAACCCGGGTGTTAGCCAGGAGCTACAAGAAGTAAACCCGGGTGTTGGCCAGGAGCTACAAGAAGTAAACCCGGATGTTGGCCAGGAGCTACAAGAAGTAAACCCGGGTGTTGGCCAGGAGCTACAAGAAGGAAACCCGGGTGTTGGCCAGCAGCTACAAGAAGGAAACCTGGGTGTTGACCAGGAACTACAAGAAGGAAACCCCGGTGTTGGCCAGCAGCTACAAGAAGGAAACCCGGTGTTGGCCTGCAGCTACAAGAAGTAAACCCGGGTGTTGGCCAGGAGCTACAAGAAGTAAACCCGGGTGTTGGCCAGGAGCTACAGAAGAAACCGGGTGTTGACCAGCAGCTACAAGAAGAAACCCGGGTGGTGACCAGCAGCTACAAGAAGGAAACCCGGGTGTTGGCCACCAGCTACAAGAAGGAAACCCGGGTGTTGGCCAGGAGCTACAAGAAGGAAACCGGTGTTGGCCAGCAGCTACAAGAAGGAAACCCAGGTGTTGGCCAGCAGCTACAAGAAGGAAACCCGGGTGTTGACCAGGAGCTACAAGAAGGAAACCCGGGTGTTGGCCAGCAGCTACAAGAAGGAAACCCGGGTGTTGGCCACCAGCTACAAGAAGGAAACACGGGTGTTGGCCAACAGCTACAAGAAGGAAACCTGGGTGTTGACCAGGAGCTACAAGAAGGAAACCCGGTGTTGGCCAGCAGCTACAAGAAGGAAACCGGTGTTGGCCTGCAGCTACAAGAAGTAAACCCGGGTGTTGGCCAGGAGCTACAAGAAGTAAACCCGGGTGTTGGCCAGGAGCTACAAGAAGGAAACCCGGGTGTTGACCAGCAGCTACAAGAAGGAAACCCGGGTGGTGACAAGCAGCTACAAGAAGGAAACCCGGGTGTTGGCCAGGAGCTACAAGAAGGAAACCCGGGTGTTGGCCAGGAGCTACAAGAAGGAAACCCGGGTGTTGGCCAGCAGCTACAAGAAGGAAACCCGGGTGTTGGCCAGCAGCTACAAGAAGGAAACCTGGGTGTTGACCAGGAGCTACAAGAAGGAAACCCGGGTGTTGGCCAGGAGCTACAAGAAGTAAACCCGGGTGTTGGCCAGGAGCTACAAGAAGGAAACCCGGGTGTTGGCCAGCAGCTACAAGAAGGAAACCTGGGTGTTGACCAGGAACTACAAGAAGGAAACCCCGGTGTTGGCCAGCAGCTACAAGAAGGAAACCCGGGTGTTGGCCTGCAGCTACAAGAAGTAAACCCGGGTGTTGGCCAGGAGCTACAAGAAGTAAACCCGGGTGTTGGCCAGGAGCTACAAGAAGGAAACCCGGGTGTTGACCAGCAGCTACAAGAAGGAAACCCGGGTGGTGACCAGCAGCTACAAGAAGGAAACCCGGGTGTTGGCCAGGAGCTACAAGAAGGAAACCCGGGTGTTGGCCAGGAGCTACAAGAAGGAAACCCGGGTGTTGGCCAGCAGCTACAAGAAGGAAACCCGGGTGTTGGCCAGCAGCTACAAGAAGGAAGCCTGGGTGTTGACCAGGAGCTACAAGAAGAAACCCAGGTGTTGGCCAGCAGCTACAAGAAGGAAACCGGGTGTTGGCCACCAGCTACAAGAAGGAAACACGGGTGTTGGCCAACAGCTACAAGAAGGAAAACTGGGTGTTGACCAGGAGCTACAAGAAGGAAACCCGGGTGTTGGCCAGCAGCTACAAGAAGGAAACCCGGGTGTTGGCCTGCAGCTACAAGAAGTAAACCCGGGTGTTGGCCAGGAGCTACAAGAAGTAAACCCGGGTGTTGGCCAGGAGCTACAAGAAGGAAACCCGGGTGTTGACCAGCAGCTACAAGAAGGAAACCCGGGTGGTGACCAGCAGCTACAAGAAGGAAACCCGGGTGTTGGCCAGCAGCTACAAGAAGGAAACCCGGGTGTTGGCCAGGAGCTACAAGAAGGAAACCCGGGTGTTGGCCAGCAGCTACAAGAAGGAAACCCGGGTGTTGGCCAGCAGCTACAAGAAGGAAACCTGGGTGTTGACCAGGAGCTACAAGAAGGAAACCCGGGTGTTGACCAGCAGCTACAAGAAGGAAACCCGGGTGGTGACCAGCAGCTACAAGAAGGAAACCCGGGTGTTGGCCAGGAGCTACAAGAAGGAAACCCGGGTGTTGGCCTGCAGCTACAAGAAGGAAACCCGGGTGTTGGCCAGCAGCTACAAGAAGGAAACCCGGGTGTTGGCCAGGAGCTACAAGAAGGAAACCCGGGTGTTGGCCAGCAGCTACAAGAAGGAAACCCGGGTGTTGGCCAGGAGCTACAAGAAGGAAACCCGGGTGTTGGCCAGCAGCTACAAGAAGGAAACCCGGGTGTTGGCCAGAGCTACAAGAAGGAAACCCGGGTGTTGGCCAGAGCTACAAGAAGGAAACCCGGGTGTTGGCCAGAGCTACAAGAAGGAAACCCGGGTGTTGGCCAGGAGCTACAAGAAGGAAACCCGGGTGTTGGCCAGGAGCTACAAGAAGGAAACCCGGGTGTTGCCAGGAGCTACAAGAAGAAACCCGGGTGTTGGCCAGGAGCTACAAGAAGAAACCCGGGTGTTAGCCAGGAGCTACAAGAAAAGGGGGAAACCCGGGTGTTGACCAGAGCTACAAGAAGAAACCCGGGTGTTGGCCAGGAGCTACAAGAAGTAAACCCGGGTGTTTGCCAGGAGCTACAAGAAGTAAACCCGGGTGTTGCCAGCAGCTACAAGAAGTAAACCCGGGTGTTGGCCAGGAGCTACAAGAAGTAAACCCGGGTGTTGGCCAGGAGCTATAAGAAGTAAACCCGGGTGTTGGCCAGCAGCTACAAGAAGTAAACCCGGGTGTTGGCCAGCAGCTACAAGAAGTAAACCCGGGTGTTGGCCAGCAGCTACAAGAAGTAAACCCGGGTGTTGGCCAGCAACTACAAGAAGAAACCGTGGCCAGAATAAAGAAATAAACAGATAATTGATCCTTTATTGACAAGTTTGCCCACGAGTGTGGCTTTATCGAGTCACAGACAGATCTGTCTGTGACTTCGATAAGCCACTGCGTGGGCGAAACGTTGTCAATAAAGGATCACATTATACTGCTTATGTGTTTATTTTTCCATTGTGTCGTTATTTTATACCATTTATTTCCAACTACAAGAAGTAAACCCGGGTGTTGGCCAGCAGCTACAAGAAGTAAACCCGGGTGTTGGCCAGCAGCTACAAGAAGTAAACCCGGGTGTTGGCCAGCAACTACAAGAAGTAAACCCGGGTGTTGGCCAGGAGCAACAAGAAGTAATCCCGGGTGTTGACCAGCAGCTACAAGAAGTAAACCCGGGTGTTGACCAGCATTACACATCAGTGTTGTTCCTCTAGCTCACTGACAATATTTTTACGATTTCAGTTTATTAATTTTAAAGGAAATAACTATCAAAACTTGCAGAGTGGAGTACAGATAACCTTATACTGAATATAAGGAGAATGTTGAAAGATTTACCTGCCATCTTACATGTAAACAGTCTGCTGTTTCCCTCTGGTATGGCACACCAGTAGTGCCTCGATGTATGGTTGCAGTCTACCTGTCTACTATCTCACAATGTCTTTCAAAATTACTTTTGGTGACATCTGTCACTGTACGACTGCTAGATCAGGTGTGACTATGATAATGGTACACAGTACTGACAAGTTGATAAGTAAGACACATGTGCAACAGTTAGGTATCTTTATTCCCATTGTTCCAAACTGTGGAACAGAACTCTTCTCCAGGCTGAGGGACTGACCACCCCAAAATTACGTCTTCGAGGGTGACGGACTGATCATCTTTACGTCTCTACTGCTTCTGCTGCCTCCTCTTTACTCGACTGAAGAATCCTACTGTGTAGGCGAGATGTCACTCAGTGTTAGAGATACCTAAGTATGTGTCACTAAGTATAAGAGATATCTGTGATAATCTCACCAGGACCACATTGATTCCACCAAAACCCAATTTATCCCACCACATTCCTACCACCAAGAACAAATTGATTCCACCAGCCCAACTTCGACCCCACCACGACCACATGGAGTTCTTTAAAAACTCACTAACTCACCAAGACCTCATCAAGACCATATTGAACCCACCAAAACCACAACAACCATATCATTGCGCTTTGTCTCTGAACACTGGAGAAGAGACGACAGTGTAACCCGACAGGTAGTGATACAGGCACTATTTTTGGACGAGAAATCTTTATTTCGACCTTTCGCTCAGGACCGGACCTAATAAAGCCCAGAACTGGAAAAACGTCGCCATAAAGGTTTCAAAATTTAATGTTTTTCTTTAAAAAACATTTAAACAGCAAAATGGGCCGGGCGATAGTGTGGGACGAATAATTTAGCTCCAACACTCGCAATCCCTGGGAAAAAATTTCTTTAAATACAACAGGTATTTTAGTCCGATGATTTTTGCGTGTTCTAGAGGTGCGCAAGATCACACACGTGTCATTCTTGGCTAGATTAAGTTAGGTGTTGCGGTTAACGTGTAGGTCCAGTGTTGACTGGTACACGTGTAGTTTTGCTCGCATTAGTAAATTAAACTACTTCTTTGACTTATAGAAAGCGTGAGAGTTAGAAATTTGGCTACGAGTAAGACGCATGTACAACACCTAGGTATCCTTATTGATGAAATCATCAACAAAGACACCTAGGTGTAGCACCTATGTCTCATTAACTCATCAGTATTTATATTTTTCCTGTAACACGTGATAATCTTTGGACTTACCTTAGACGATGTGTTGCTATGCATGTGGACGCTAGTTACGAAGTGGTCGTTCAAGGACTATAAGAACCTTGAACCAGGGGACGTGTGAGTAGCAATCTGGTGGTGCTCATTAACATGTACCCAAACCTCAGTGTCGCCAGAGTAGGTGTACCCACACTGAGAGTCGCCAGAGTAGATGTACCCACACTGAGTGTCGCCAGAGTAGGTGTACCAGTACTCAGTGTCGCCAGAGTAGGTGTACCAGTACTCTGTCGCCAGAGTAGGTGTACCAGTACTCTGTGTCGCCAGAGTAGGTGTACCAGCACTCAGTGTCGTTGGAGTATCGTGTGTAAGTCCCGGACACCGACGGAGGGCTTCAGGGCTCGACACGGCGTGAGCTGTCAGAGGCCCTATAAACCGCCGAGAAAGAAGTGGAAGTCGGAGCGGTTCTTGCTGAGCGTCCGAACGGCGACGAGACTGGAGTCGAACTGGCGCTCTGACGCCCACACACTCCCACCCCACTTAAACCAGGCCTCAGCGCACATATGGGGCCCGGGGCCATACCCCCCACACACACACATCATCCCCTCCATCATACCTCCATAGCCCCCTCCAACCTCCTTACCTCATAGCTAACAGGTGCTCAGTATGACTTACATAGCGTGCACAGCAATGAAGTGTCGGTTACAGACCACAAGGTCTCCCCCACCTCCCGCATCTCTCACGGTCTGACAACTCACTTGACCCATCTTCAAGCATTCCTACATAATTAGCAAGTCATAATACCGTAGCAGTATTTCCTACGTCGTTATCATGTCTCCCCTCCCGGCCCTTTCCACTAACGCAATCAGGTTTTGTGCCTCTAGTCTTTCCTCGTATCTCTTGTCCTTGTAATAAACACCCTTTGATGCTGGTGATGGGCTCTTGATTCAAGGAATAGAACCTATCATTCCTAACCTTAGATCAAACCTGATTGCCTCCCCAAGAATGATAACGTAAACCAACATTCAGAGATACAGAGAAAAAAAGTTACCTTGTGTATCTCGACCCTGATGTGAGGTCCTCTTCAGCAGAACCTACTGAATTCTATATTATATATCTATCTATCTATGTATGTATCTATCTATATATATATATATATATATATATATATATATATATATATATATATATATATATATATATATATATATATATATATATATATATATATGTCGTGCTGAATAGGTAAAATTGGTCAATTAGCAAGAACTTGTTTAAAATTAAGTCCTTTCTAAAATTTTCTCTTATACGTTTAAAGATATATTTTTTCATTTATTTTAATGTAAAAATTAATAATTTTGTACCAAAAGAACCTTAGAAAACTTACCTAACCTTATTATAACAAGCGCAATTTAATTTAGCCTAATCCACCCAAATATATTTTAGATAAATTTACAATAATGCAATAATAAACACAACGAAATATATTTTTTTCGTTAGGTTCAGAATGTTTTTTGCGTACACAAATTTTCACTGGTCGCTACTAGGTCCACTCTCTCCTTGCTCCATGAGCTTTATCATACTTCTTCTTAAAGCTATGTATGGATCCTGCCTCCACTACATCCTTCTCCAGACTGTTTCACTTCCTGACAACTCTGTGACTGAAGAAATACTTCCCAACATCCCTGTGACTCATGTGAGTCTTGTGTGTGTGTGTGTCTGTCTCCCAGGGGCAGCGCAGCACCTGCCCTTGTAGCCCAGGGCACGGTGGAGTCAGGTTACCGACCCTCGTAATTCCCGAGGAAGATGTGGGCGGTTGCCATCACTGTGTCAGGAACTAGTTACCTGTGTTGTCTAGTACTTAAGATTGATGTCAGTGTATCAGGAACTAGTTACCTGTGTTGTCTAGTACTTAAGATTGATGTCAGTGTATCAGGAACTAGTTACCTGTGTCGTCTAGGACTTAAGATTGATGTCAGTGTATCAGGAACTAGTTATCTGTGTTGTCTAGTACTCAAGATTGATGTCAGTGTATCAAGAACTAGTTACCTGTGTTGTCTAGTAATGAAGATTGATGTCAGTGTATCAGGAACTAGTTACCTGTGTTGTCTAGTACTCAAGATTGATGTCAGTGTATCAGGAACTAGTTATCTGTGTTGCCTAGTACTCAAGATTGATGTCAGTATAACACTACTGATGTCGTAATAACACTATTGCAAACAAACCACGGTACGGGTGGGGCTTGAACTCGCTTGTCTTAAAGCTCTAGGCCAGTGTGTTAACCACTGGACCAGCTGGCTGCAATAAAATTCATCCAACTTGGTATATTTATGAACCATAGGGAGGTTTACATGGGCCACCACTTTGACCACAAATGCAAATTTTTACAGATGAATCTCCCGCCAGCGTGACCGTGACGAACTCTAGCTCAAGAGACCTTCGTAAATGTTACGTTATGCTGCCCCTCCCTTATGCAAATGAGTAATTTAAATCAATAACAAATAGAAATAACTCGCTCAGTTGTAGAGTCAGAGGATCTAACAGTTGAGTAAACTTAACAGATAGGCTGAGCAAACTGCGACATGTGTTCGGGTGTGTAGGAGCCTGCCTGGCAGGGGCCGGGAGCTGGACTTCAGTCATGCTTCTTCGTGTTCACCTCACATGTTTGTGTTATTTCTATACTATACTGTTTCTTGAACACACACACACACACACACACACACACACACACACACACACACACACACATATATATATATATATATATATATATATATATATATATATATATATATATGTCGTGCCGATTAGGTAAAACTGGTCAATTAGCAAGAACTCATTTAAAATTAAGTCCTTTCTAAAATTTTCTCTTATACGTTTAAAGATATATTTTTTTCATTTATGTTAATGTACAAATTTATAATTTTGTACCAAGAGAAACTTTGAAAACTTACCTAACCTTATTATAACAAGCGCAATTTAATTTAGCCTAACCCAATTAAATATATTTTAGATACGTTTACAATAATTTAATAATAAACAAACACAATGAAATATATTTTTTTCGTTAGGTTCAGAATGATTTTTGCGAAATTATTGCATACACAAATTTTCGCTTGTCTTATATGGCAAGGTGAGCGTTGCTATTTAAGCCAAAATCGCAAGTTTTACCTAATCAGCACGACTATATATATATATATATATATATATATATATATATATATATATATATATATATATCTTATCTTGGTACGTCGATTTTTAGACGCGTTTTCAACGTCAGTTTCTTAACATTCCAGATTTTATTTTAAAAGATATATTGTCTTTATTAATTTAGATCAAATTACTTTAGGGACAGTTAGGTTAGGTAAAGATTAAGCTTAGGAACTTAGATCTTAGATAATAAGAAGCAAACAGTTGTCAGGTATATAGTAGACAGAGATTGAAGGACGTGACTTGAGACAGTTGAGAACACCGTTACCAAATTGATGACGATTTTGTATCTAAATGAATTCACGTAAGTTGAAGGAGAAGACTCTTACTGTTGTGTTACTTCCGTGCCACAGTGTCTTGGGACCTTGAGCAGTTGTCTTGGGTCCTGGGTCAGTTGTCTTGGTACCTGGGTCAGTTGTCTTGGGACCTAGGTCCGTTGTTTTGGGACATAGACCCGTTGTCTTGGGGACATAGATCAGTTGTCTTGGGACCTAGATCCGTTGTCTTGGGACATAGCTCAGTTGTCTTGGGACCTGAATTCGTTGTCTTGGGACATAGATCCGTTGTCTTGGGACATAGATCCGTTGTTATGGGACCTAGACTCGTTGTCTTGGGACCTAGATCCGTTGTCTTGGGACCTAGATCCGTTGTCTTGGGACCTAGATCCGTTGTCTTGGGACATAGATTAGTTGTCTTGGGACCTGGGCCAGTTGTCGTGGTGTGTGTGTGTACTCACCTATTTGTGGTTGCAGGGGTCGAGTCATAGCTCCTGGCCCCGCCTCTTCACTGATTGCTACTAGGTCATCTCTCTCCCTGCTCCATGAGCTTTATCAAACCTCGTCTTAAAACTGTGTATGGTTCCTGCCTCCACTACGTCACTTTCTAAGCTATTCCACTTCCTGACAACTCTATGACTGAAGAAATATTTCCTAACATCCCTTTGACTCATATGAGTCTTCAACTTCCAACTGTGACCCCTTGTTTCTATGTCCTCTCTCTGGAACATCTTGTCTCTGTCCACCTTATCTATTCCTCGCAGTATTTTATATGTCGTTATCATGTCTTCCCTAACCCTCCTGTCCTCTAGTGTCGTAAGGCCGATTTCCCTTAAGCTTTCTTGTAGGACAATCCCCTTAGCTCTGTGTGTGTTAGTTACCATTTTGTCCTAGGCACATGTCGATTAGACACTAGGCCTGTGTGTGTGTGTGTGTGTGCAGCTGTCTTTCGTAAACTGTCACGTATACATGAAAGAATTTATACATGCGTGATGGTATACGAGCATGTGTATTAGTGTGAATACTCACCTAGTTGTATTCACCTGGTTGTGATTGAGGTGGTTGAGTCTCAGGTAGTCTACCAACCTCTCAAATACTCCAGAGCGGTCAGGCTAAATTCCTGGGGCCATGGGCGGCTTATCTTGCCAAACCTTAGAACTGTCTATGACATGTGGCTCCATGGCACTCTCCTCCAGACAGTGCCACATGTGCCTCCCTGGCACTCTCCTCCAGACAGTGCCATATGTTCCTTCCTGGCACTCTCCTCCAGACAGTGCCACATGTTCCTCCCTGGCACTCTCCTCCAGACAGTGTCACATGTGCCTCCCTGGCACTCTCCTCCAAACAGTGCCACATGTTCCTCCCTGGCACTCTCCTCCAGACAGTGCCACATGTGCCTCCCTGGCACTCTCCTTCAGACAGTGCCACTTCATTACCACACTCAGATTGAATGAACAATTTGAGACATCACAGAAATTCACGTCTTCTCACTCCTTCTATGATCTTATTTGTCTCTGTTTCTCTTCTATGTCTTCCTTACCCTCCTGTTTCTCTTCTATGTCTTCCTTACCCTCCTGTTTCTCTTCTATGTCTTCCTTACCCTCCTGTTTCTCTTCTATGTCTTCCTTATCTTCCTGTTTCTCTTCTATGTCTTCCTTACCCTCCTGTTTCTCTTCTATGTCTTCCTTACCCTCCTGTTTCTCTTCTATGTCTTCCTTACCCCTGTTTCTCTTCTATGTCTTTCTTACCCTCCTGTTTCTCTTCTATGTCTTCCTTACCCTCCTGTTTCTCTTCTATGTCTTCCTTACCCTCCTGTTTCTCTTCTATGTCTTCCTTACCCTCCTGTTTCTCTTCTATGTCTTCCTTACCCTCCTGTTTCTCTTCTATGTCTTCCTTACCCTCCTGTTTCTCTTCTATGTCTTCCTTACCCTCATGTTTCTCTTCTATGTCTTCCTTACCCCTGTTTCTCTTCTATGTCTTCCTTACCCTCCTGTTTCTCTTCTATGTCTTCCTTACCCCTGTTTCTCTTCTCTCGATCAGTCAACATTTTATCCGTTCTATCTAAGTTCTCTTAATGTCTTTTACGTCTTAGTCATGTATAACGAAGTCTCTAGTGTCTTCTAGTGTTATATTCATCACCTTATTACCAACAAGGTGATTAATAAGACCCATTACAAAACTTGAACATCTTTAGGGCCGAAACGTTTCGCCTGTGTAGCAGGCTTCTTCAAGTGGGTACAGCGGCGACTCGTATACTGGAGATATCCTCCAGTATGTGTGTGTGTGTGTGTGTATGTGTGTGTGTGTGTGTGTGTATGTGTGTGTGTGATGCTCAGGCTCCCAGCTTCCATTAAACGCTGATCAGTTAAACTGACAACAGATGGCGTTGGATTGTGTGTACTCGCTTAGTTGTGTAAACAACTGCTAATTTACAGCTACGCACCCATATATGTCGTGCCGAATAGGTAAAATTGGTCAATTAGCAAAAACACATTTAAAACTATGTCCTTTCTAAAATTTTCTCTTATACGTTTAAAGATATATTTTTTTCCATTTATGTTAGTTTAAAAATTAATAATTTTGTACCAAAAGAACCTTAGAAAACTTACCTAACCTTATTATAACAAACTCAATTTAATTTAGCCTAATCCAACTGAATATATTTTAGATAAGTTTACAATAATTTAATAATAAACAAACACAATGAAATATTTTTTTTTTTCATTAGGTTCAGAATTATTTTTTTGCTAAATTATTGCATTACACAAATTTTCGCTTGCCTTATTTGCCAAGAAGAGCGTTGCTGTTTAAGCCAAAATCGCAAGTTTTACCTATTCAGCACGACATATATATATATATATATATATATATATATATATAAACACACACACACACACACACACACACACACACACACACACCGAGGCAGGGTGGCCCAAAAAGAAAAACAAAAGTTTCTCTTTTAACTTTAGTAATGTATACAAGAGAAGGGGTTACTAGCCCTTGCTCCCGGCATTTTAGTCGCCTCTTACGACACGCATGGCTTACGGAGGAAGAATTCTGTTCCACTTCCCCATGGAGTACATATAGAATATCAAGTTATAATTTAGAGGCAATGAAAGAAGAACATGAAGGATGTAATAATATTGGTAGAATTACGACAATATGTTAGTAAAGGAACAATGCAATATGTGACATTTATTGGGAACTGTCTTCCAGGAGCTTTCTCAAGCCGTTACGGCTTGAGAAAGCTCCTGGAGAGCGAAACGTTGCCACAATAAAATGTCACATTAGTTGCATTTGTGTCCTTTTACTTAACATGAAGGATGTCATACAAGAAATAATTACTACAGATAAATCACAAAAAAATAATATAAATATATATATATATAGTGACAATTTAGCTTTATGAATTATATTTTGCAAATTATACTCTACGTATCATTTTGCGAACTTTGCGAGTAAATTCTGAGATATCAAGGGTGCGTGGAGTGCGTGTACTCGCTGTCTTGGGATCAAGGGTGCGTGGAGTGCGTGTACTCGCTGTCCTGGGATCAAGGGTGCGTGGAATGCGTATACTCGCTTTCCTGGGATCAAGGGTGCGTGGAGTGCGTATACTCGCTGTCCTGGGATCAAGGGTGCGTGGAGTGCGTGTACTCGCTGTCCTGGGATCAAGGGTGCGTGGAGTGCGTGTACTCGCTGTCCTGGGATCAAGGGTGCGTGGAATGCGTATACTGCTTTCCTGGGATCAGGTGCGTGGAGTGCGTATACTGCTGTCCTGGGATCAAGGGTGCGTGGAGTGCGTGTACTCGCTGTCCTGGGATCAAGGGTGCGTGGAGTGCGTGTACTCGCTGTCCTGGGATCAAGGGTTGCGTGGAGTGCGTGTACTCGCTGTCCCGGGATCAAGGGTGCGTGGAGTGCGTGTACTGCTGTCCTGGGATCAAGGGTGCGTGGAGTGCGTGTACTCGCTGTCCTGGGATCAAGGGTGCGTGGAGTGCGTGTACTCGCTGTCCTGGAGATCAAGGGTGCGTGGAGTGCGTGTACTCGCTGTCCTGGGATCAAGGTGCGTGGAGTGCGTGTACTCGCTGTCCTGGGATCAATGGTGCGTGGAGTGCGTGTACTCGCTGTCCTGGGATCAAGGGTGCGTGGAGTGCGTGTACTCGCTGTCCTGGGATCAAGGGTGCGTGGAGTGCGTGTACTCGCTGTCCTGGGATCAAGGGTGCGTGGAGTGCGTGTACTCGCTGTCCTGGGATCAAGGGTGCGTGGAGTGCGTGTACTCGCTGTCCTGGGATCAAGGGTGCGTGGAGTGCGTGTACTCGCTGTCCTGGGATCAAGGGTGCGTGGAGTGCGTGTACTCGCTGTCCTGGGATCAAGGGTGCGTGGAGTGCGTGTACTCGCTGTCCTGGGATCAAGGGTGCGTGGAGTGCGTGTACTCGCTGTCCTGGCAAGCTGGCGGTGTGGTGCTCCTCCGAGTTCACTTGGGAATTAGTCTAGCTGGCAACATCAAGATCCGGTAATTAAAAGGACCAGTGAGGACACACAAACAGGTTCCCCAAGAAGCTTTCACTGGGACAACGTTTCGCTCAGTGTAGAGCCTTTCATCAAGCCATGACTTGGTAAAGCTCTTCACAGAGCCGAAAGCTCTGCAGCTCGCGTCTGCATACAGTTGTTTGCAGGCAGGAACTAACTTCGTTAAAGCACTGATGGTTCACAAGCATAACGAAGACTCGTTAACAACCGCCGGGTTACAGTGAGTTTCTCGCTCGTTAATTTCCTTGAGAACTTCTCAGGAGATAGAGGGAACTTAAATGAACGTGATCGGACTCCAGGAGCAAGGTATCTACACTGCGAGGGATGTGTATTTACTAGAGTATATACATCGTGAGGTATACACACTGGGATGTGTATCAGTATGTGTATACCGAGGGTTTACTTAGATGTATATTTTAGGGGATTAAAGTTATTTGGGTTGTAAGTATACGGGTGAATGTCTTGACGATCCACTAGCGTTCGATAGTCTTCAAACCTAGCGAACTTAGCAGTGTGTTTTGAAGGTTAGAAAATGTAGGAGTGAGAAAGAGTGAGACACTTATGCAAGATTTGGGAATCTTTACTGAGGAAACGTCTCGCCAACCAGTGGCTTCTTCAGTCCAATACACAGAAGAATGGAGCAAGAGGAGGAGGAGTTTGAGGTAATCAGTCCCTCAGTCTGGAGTCGTTGTGTTCAGTCCATCAGTGTTGAGACAAGTCATCTTTCTCAGTTCTTCTCTGTATTGGACTAAAGATTAAGACACTGGCGGGCGAATACAGATTTCCAAATGTCTTATGTCTTATTCTTCGCTCCTCGGAGGCATTTACTGGCATCCAGGGATCTGAAAGCTGCTCTAACCTTCTCTGGATCAAATCTGAATGTCTTCCCTGATTCCCCAAGGGTTGTTCGACCCCCCAGGGTGTCTAAAAGCCCTCTCTTCTCTGAACATAAACTATCGTCAGGTGTTTAAGTGCTAACGTGGAAATGCCGTTCCCGAGGCTCAATAACACGCGAGGCTACGCTTCCCGTTGCTCCTTACACTGGTTATTCTAGAAAGGAAACTGTTATGAGATTCGACAAATTGGCAATCCTGTCACCCACTTAATGGCGCGATCCCGCACAACTGGGCAATTTGCGCCAGTCACTGCGCCTTCCGTAATTCCCAGCGCTAACACTTGTTACATCTTTCGGAATGTGATAGACTCGTGTTAAGATATTTTCGCTGCCTCATACAACAGTCACTTGCACTTACCATACGTTCCCACAGAAATCATCACACAATACGACATTTCAGAGCGGTTCCCTGCAGAGGTTCCCTTCAGAGGTTCCCTTCAGAGGTTCCCTTCAGAGTGGTACCCTTCAGAGGTTCCCTTCAGAGCGGTTCCCTGATATTTTTGAAATTTTCGTTACGAAATGCATGAAAAGAAAGCAAATTGATGATGCATTGTGTAGGGGACCAACAATTATCGTAATCGTAAACAATCACTTACAATTACCTCTAGCAACAATCTGTTGTAGGCTCCCACAAAGACAGTCAGACGTACCCATACAGTCAGACGTACCCATACAGTCAGACGGTTCTACAGAAAGTCAGACGGTTCCACAGAATGTTTTGACAGCAGCAGCCATCTGAATTCATTCTTCTGGTAAAGTCACTAAAGGAGCTGAAGAATGAGGCACTTGTGTAACATTTCCTTTTAATGTGGGAACGTTTCGCCCGCCAGTGGTTTCTTCAGTCCAATACAGACCAAAACGATGGAAGATAAGGAGAACGTTTGAGGTAATCATTCTCAAGGGTGTTAGTTGTGGCCTGTGGTAGTGTGATGGGAAACAGACGCCTAGTACCGCTACCTCTCACCAACTTGGGAAACTAAGAGCATCTTCTGGACACCAAAATATAAGAAAATATGGTGAGAATATTGTCTTTTTCTCCCCCTGAAGCGCATCACTTGTAAATTGAATCTCTGAATCAATTTGTGAGTGAACGTGAACGCTCAAGACCCCCAGGGAACGAAAGTGAGTTCGGGGAAAGTGAGCTAGGGAAAAGTGAATTAGGGGGACGTAATAGAGCTGAAGAATTATATATTTGAAACGATGGGGAGCGTGGTTAGTGGGATACGTAGTTGTTTAATGGGGAGGTTAAAGCCGATCGACTACACTAGGGCCACTAAGGCTGCACATATCCTTTGTTTTTTCACCACCAGACAAGAATATTTTAATCCCTAAAGTAAACTCTCAACATATATAAGCTGAGAGAAATCCACCTCTCAGGGTATATATCCAGTATGGATGCAAGATCACACTAAACAGGTGATATCACAATAAACAAAACAAGTGAAATTCCAAGCGCCTTCGTGATTTCCCACATCATCACAGGTCCTTGATAATGCGAGAAATCACGAGAGCGCTTGCAATTTCACTTACTTTTTTTTCACAGTGGTTGTTGTGCATATCCTGTATCCTTAGTTTGCTCCCCTGACACGAGTGTTTGTCGTAAAATAACCTATACCGAGGTGTAGGCCTTTGAGGCGCGGCAAGGAGGCCTGTCAATGTGCTTTACTCAACTAGGCTTTTAAATAATCTTGTGCTAGCCTATTGTGTGTGGTAGTTACATCAAGAAGAAAAATACACAATACAGCGGCTGGAACAATACACATCTGATCCTCATATAGAAGCTTAAAAGGTCGTTTCTGTGCGACTTGTGACCATTTACAAGTCACGCTAACACACGAAGGTGAGGGAGCCAGTGTGTTAGTGTGACTTGTAAGTGGTGGACTCCGTGATCTGAGTGTCACTGTTGTGGAACACGCCAGCAGTGACCACCGGCTTACCAGTGCTGAGCTCAGTGATCTCAGTGTTACAATGTGGACCACGGTACCAATAACTCCTGGTGTACCGGTACTGGTCTGAGACAGAAGGAACGTTATGAACGAGAGCTATAACAGCCGTTCCCAGTAATTTTAAAGTTTCCTCAAGCGAATGTAAACACCTTATCGAACTGACTGTCAATTTCAGAACTAAGAAGAATGATAAGAATGATACAGTACACACACACACACAATGTACATGGTAGGCAACGCCCCGCTTTAGAGCGCTTCGCTTTACGGCGTTTCGCTAATACAGCGGTTTTCAATTATACCCAATATTAATTTATTCCGACTTCCTACAACAAATATATTCACTCACTATAATCTCAGGACGAAAATATTTTAAGGTAAGTAATGTGTGTACTGTATATGCATTTTTTAGGCCTAGTTCTATTGCTCACTATATATATGATAGTGTAAATATGTTATCAGGCTTTTATATGCATTTGAAAGTGAACAAAAAAATTGTGTTTCACTTTACAGCGATTTTCGCTTTACAACAGTAGCCCGGAACCTAACCTGCTGTATAAGTGGGACCCTCTTGTACATGGTAGTGTAAACACAATGTACATGGTAGTGTAAACACAATGTACATGGTAATGTAAACACAATGTACATGGTAGTGTAAACACAATGTACATGGTAATGTAAACACAATGTACATGGTAGTGTAAACACAATGTACATGGTAATGTAAACACAATGTACATGGTAGTGTAAACACAATGTACATGGTAGTGTAAACACAATGTACATGGTAGTGTAAACACAATGTACATGGTAGTGTAAACACAATGTACATGGTAGTGTAAACACAATGTACATGGTAGTGTAAACACAATGTACATGGTAGTGTAAACACAATGTACATGGTAGTGTAAACACAATGTACATGGTAGTGTAAACACAATGTACATGGTAGTGTAAACACAACACAATGTACATGGTAGTGTAAACACAATGTACATGGTAGTGTAAACACAACACAATGTACATGGTAGTGTAAACACAATGTACATGGTAGTGTAAACACAATGTACATGGCAGTTTAAACAGACCAACTGAAGGATGAGGAAAAATTAACTAGGAACGAATTTATACAGGTCTAGGTAACGTGTATTAAAATTTATTAGTTTAAAAATATGTATTCAGATTTATATAGTTTTACAGAATGAGTATTGAAATTTATATAGTTTATTAGAATGTGTATTTAAGTCAAATACAACTATAGAGACTGGCACAGGATATATACACATAAATTTGTGTATATTTCAGTGTATATACACTGAAAGTTTACATTAATCCCTATTTTAGGAGGTGAAAGGTTACGCTCAGAATTAATGACCCCTAGTGTAGTCGATAAGCTTCAAACCCCATTGTTCCAGAATGTTAGCAAAATGAACGAAAAAAGAGATTACGGAATTGAACAGAAATTTATGGAATAATGTGTGTGTGTGTACTCACCTAATTGTGGTTGCAGGGGTCGAGACTCAGTTCCTGTGTGTGTATTATGGCGTCACCACCCCATGTGTGTATCATCCTGCGCCAATACGCCATAACCACACAAAGAGACAATTACTCTGCCGTTCCATTACCACCTTAAGGGAGCACTTATGCCTGTGAATGTGCATTTGTTGCTGCCATCAACTGCCTGCAGGGGCGCCGTTGTTGCTGCCATCGCCTGCCTGCAGGGGCGCCGTTGTTGCTGCCATCGCCTGCCTGCAGGGGCGCCGTTGTTGCTGCCATCACCTGCCTGCAGGGGCGCCGTTGTTGCTGCCATCACCTGCCTGCAGGGGCGCCGTTGTTGCAAGGTAGTCTGATTCCACTGACATGCCCTCACCTAAATAACAAATCATCCTCACACCTTAACCTAACCTAACCTAACCTAACCTAACCTGACCTAACCTGACCTAAATAACAAATCATCCCTCACACCTTAACCTAACCTAACCTTAACCTTAACCTAGCCTAGCATAGCCGAATCTAGGCTAACA